>APFE031059797.1:0-19503 GCA_000404065.3 Pinus taeda | reverse complement strand
TGAAACTTCTTATGGTGGAACAAATACATTTATTACAAGAAATTGAAGTTTGACAATTTCTAGTTCCAAAACAGAGTTTTGGACTAGAAATGTCTTCAAATGTTTTTGATAACAAACGTGAAATAGAAATCTTTTGAAACCAATCTCATGACTTGCGGGCCTTTATTACATGTATGCAAAGGAGTGAAAACCCTAGACTCTAGGACTAAAGACTCTTTTTAACGAAACTAATCATTTATGACCATGAATGCAATGACCGTGAACTTCAGTGATTTTTGAGGATTTTAATTAACCTTGCAGGTACAAGCATGAGGAAACACAAGACAACCAGACCCCCTCATCAGTGAATGGCATGCCCCTAGTGAAATGCAACGAAGTGGAACGAGCGAGACACCTAAGAATGATATGCAAAAAGCGAACTGATCTCTGATGGAGGACTGTAAGGACCGACTCTAACATTGGCTCCAATGGGGATGGTGGCTCCCAGGAGATGCCAAGAACGGCAGACCTCTGGGGGAGCTAGACAGTGCCTTCGTCCATTGGGCGATGGAGTCATTATTTCAATAGATAACACAAGACTTTTAATTCATTTATTGACTGCAAACTTGACTGAAAACCGACTGAAATTTGACCAAACCTGACTCGATTTTTAAACTGAAAAGACTGATAAAACTGACTTGAGAAACTTTAAACCAACCAACCTCCATCTCCAGAATTATAGCCTTCACTCTGGGCCCCAGATTGAAAATAAGAGATCAGTACACACTTGCAATAAAACAGAAGTAAAACGATATATACAATGATGATGAAATCAACAGAAAATACTCATAAGTGGTATCGTTTTAGCAGCCGACCATTGATCGGCCCTCCAAGACAATCATCTCCATTCATTTCCTTGAGAAGAAAGGCATTTTGACCACGATACACTGCAATCTTAAAAGGACCCTTCCATAGGTTTTCAAATTTTCCGTGCTTCCCCTTATCTTCATTCCGAGCATCCCACTTCAAAACCACCTCATCTAGCTGAAACCTCTCTACCTTTGCCTTCCTGTCATAAATCTTCTTGATGCGCTCCTGCAACTTGAAATTATTTTGAAATACCTCCTCCCGTGTCTACTGTAAATGAATCATCTGATTAATCCTCCGCTGCATGGGATCTTCCTCACTACCAGCTTCCTGAAGCAATTTGACTACTGGGACAGCAAGCGAAGTAGGAAAAACTGTGTCTATCCCATACACCAACTCGAAAGGAGACATGCCAATAGACTTTTTCTGACTTACCCTATCAGCCCATAGTGCATTCACTAATTTCTTGTGCCAGCCCTTTTTATTGATTTCCAGCAATTTCTTAATGATATTTACCAAGGACTTATTTGAAGATTCCGCCAAGCCATTTCCTTGCAGATGGTAGGCGGTCGAATGTACCAAGCTGATATTGTACTTATAGCAAAATTCAACCATCCTCTTAGACTTGAAGGCCGTTGCATTATCTGTGATTATCTTACTAGGACACCCAAAATGTGACAGAATATTATTTTCAAGAAAAGAAATAATTACCGCATCTGTGGCCTGTCGAGTGGGATGGCCTCGATCCATTTCGTGAAGTAGTCCGTAGCTGTCAATATCCATCTATGCTGTTTGGAAGATGCTGGGTGAATTTCCTCGATGAAATCCAATCCCCACTGCTAGAATGGTGCACTGACTTCAATTGGTTTGAGAGGCAAAGGCTGTAGTTTCTGCTTCCCTTCGAAAATTTGGCATTCGTGACAATTCTTAACAGCCTTATATACATCAGAAAACAAAGAAGGCGAATAGTAACCTAACCTTGGAATCTTATTTGCTGTGGTTTTCCAAAATAGATGGCCCCTGCAATCTCCTCTATGAAAGTCCTCCAAAACTCTTTTGGTTTCCTCCTCTACCAAATAATTCAATAACATTCCACCAGGGTCTTTTCAATACAATGCAGAATTCAGTATGCAAAACTTTGTAGCTCTCAACTTCAATGTTCTACTCTTATTTCTAGGCATCCCGAGAGGTGGAGATAAATTCTGAAGTACGTATAAGATGTTAGCATACCAAAGGGAAGAAACAAAAATATCAGATACTTGAACTGATGTACTCTCCTCGTCTTCATTGGACATGGAAGCGATCAAATTTATATCTAGAACATGCAGATTTGTTTCAGCCATGATCTTGGCGAGTCCTTGTCCTTTGATCAGCTTGGTCGGTTTAATCTCCACATCGTATTCTAACAACGCAGCGATCCACTTACCCCATCTTCCTTCTGGATCTGCCTGTACCAAAACATCTTTAACTGCTGCATTAGGAACATATGCTATAATGTGGGAATGTAGTATATACACACGGAAATATTTCAAGGCCTTTACAAGCGCAAATGCTTGTTTCTCAATAATATTGTAGTTCAATGCTCCGTCCCTTATAATCCGACTGAAAAAGGCAGTGGTCTTCTCAACTCCATCCCTTTTCTGCATTAAAACAGCTGCTAAAGTGTGCTTAAAAGCAAACAAAAACAAAATAAAGTCCTGCGTATAGTCCGAGCTGATTAAAATAGGAGCTGAAGAAAGAGCTAAATTTACCAAATTGAATGATTTCACCACCTCTTCTGTCCACTTTACCTGACTGTCCTTTTTCAGCATATTCGTGATTTCTTTGAGATGCTCAGCAAGATTTGGAATGAAACGACGCAAAAAATTCATTTTACCATTAAAGGACTGTATTTCTTTTTTGTTCCGAGGTTGTTCAATCTGCTGGATGTCTTCAACATGTGCAGGGTCAACACGGATACCATCTTTCGATATGATGTGGCCAAGGACCTTGCCCTCATCCATGGAAAAAAGTCTCTTTTTCGGATTCAGCGAAATGCCATATTTTATGCACTTTTGGAAAACAAATTTCAAATGATATAAATGTTCCTCATCAGAATTTGAAAACACAGTTAAATCATCAAGGTAAACAACCAAAAATACATCTTTCTCGTTGGTGAAAGCCATGTCCATTGCACATTGAAAGGTGGCACCTGCATTCTTCAAACCAAACGACATTTTTGCATAATGAAATGTTCCCCATGGAGTGGTAAATGCAGTCTTGTCATGATCATCTTCATGCACTAAAATTTGATTGTATCTTGAATATCCATCGAGTAGTGACATCCTTGATGCTCCAACTACTCGCTGCAATATATGGTCCATTTTTGGCAGCGGATAATTGTCTTTTAATGATACCTTATTTAATTTTCTGAAGTCGATACATAAACGGATCTCACCTGTTTTCTTTCTCACGGGAACCAAATTTGATATCCAATCTGAAAATCGGATAGGCACAATGATTCCTGACTTATACAACCTATTTACCTCTTTTTCAATCGATGGTAGCAGCTTTGGATTAATTCTCCTCAACTTTTGACGAAAAATGCTTCTGATTTGGTTTAATGGGGATAGTATGCTGAATGATATTAGTGTCATATGTTTTTAAATCTGAGTAATCCCACGCAAAAGCATCAGAAAATAAATACAACAATTTCACATACTCTGCCTTTACCTTTAGTGATAATTACTTTGATATTTTTATCATCTTGGGATTCTCAGCTGTCCCAATATTTACGTCTTCAACACCTTTTTCAGTTGGCCTCAATGTTGGTTTACGGGCTATATCATCTTGGTCAAAGAGTTCCTCCAAAGGAATCAATCCCTTAGGAATGATGTTATCTTTAAGTTGTAGTACTTCCATTTGATTTATTTGTATATCATCACTACCATCATCATGTTCAGTATCTATGGAGGTGTCTTTAAACTTACCCTTATTCTGCAGAAAATGATTAATCTCCTCATCATCCTGAAAGACTTGCCAACATCGTTGATTGTCTGGAATGGTGGGGCAGTGTTTCACATGAATCTCGAACTTGTTGCTGGAATTCATTGGAATTTTCAAATTTCTTACTGCCTTAGCAAGTCCATCAGAAACACCATTTTGTATGTGAGGCACACATGTCAAGGTCTGATCAGAAAATAACTTCAAAATATCTAAGACTGCATTACGGTAAGCTCTCATGCAAGGATGCTTGGCCTGAAACTCACCCTTAACTTGCTTTATCACCAACTTTGAATCACCATAGACTGCAATCCTTTTCGCTTTCAGCTTTCTAAGAATCTTAAGGCCAGCAATTAGAGCCTCATATTCCGCTTCATTATTATAACAGTCAAATGCTAGCTTGTAGGAACACACTCTCACTTTGCTTGGAACCTTATTCGGAGTGGAAAATGGACTACGAATCCAAACACCAATTCCAGCACCATCACTACCCACTGCGCCATCAAAATCCATGGTCCAAAGACCATCTTCATCGTCCTCTAAATGCTGAAATTGCACCAGCTCTGTTTTTCTTGTTTGCTTCCCATTGTCTTTAGCTGATTGCTCCACAGTAGCTTGCTTTTCTCTTTTTTATTTTTGCAGAACTTCTCTAAAATTTTCAGTGATTTCTGGTATATCTTCCGCCTGAAATAATTGACTATCTATATCATTAAAACTATAAGCAAGCAACACAAATGACTCTAAGTCGGTATGTACATAATTTACAGGATGATTGATTGGCTTCTCTTTGCTGGTTATCGTGTATTTCATCTTCTGCTCTCGATATAACTTTCTCATTTGACCAAAGACTGGAATTGTTGCGTAAGAGAAATCTAATTGTAGTGTACCTTTCAATTTTGCCCCCCAAGATCTTGAAAGGAGCATCCCAAATTGCGGAGGAATGTCTACCACAACCACATCCATCAAGACATTCTTCGCTGGAATTTGATCTAAGATTACAACCAAATATTTGATGAGTCCGATACACCTCACACAACTAGAATCAAATGAATACAAATCATGATATTTCCTTGTAGTGTCTAGTCCCAACTTTTCCATGATCGCCTTTGGCATCAAATTGTGCGAAGCACCCGAATCGAACATGGCATTGTGCAATACATATTCATGTAACCTCAAACTAATATAAAAGGGAGGAACATCACTGTCAGGGGACTCACCATCTAATGCAGGCCCAAATATCAATTATGGCTGATCATCTTCAACATTTACCGTGTCAAACATTGGATCAAAATTCAGAATTTTGGAGACTTGACCACGGTAGCTGTTGTTCTTCATGATTTCTGTCAAAGGAATAGATATTTTTAATTTGGAAATTTCATTTTCCAAACTAAATGCTGAAACTTTTTCGACTTCTTTGACCGGGACTTCCTTCTTATCCTTGATTATACTTGTCTGATTTGCCTTTTCTGCTGATGATACTTTACTATCTGTGGGATCAATTGTCTCTTTTCCTTTCTTCTGTGGTATGGGTGAATCCGTCTTCGGTGCTGTAGCTTATTTTCTTTTATGAATTGGATTTATGGGCACATCTTGGTTTCTCAATGAGTACTGCTTCTGTTGAGCGGACAAAGCATTCAAATATCCTCTTTGGTAATCATCTGATTCTTCCTCTAAATCTGCATCATTTGCTAAGATGAAATATTCATCTTTCTGGGCAGCTGAACTTTCTCCATATTCTTCGTCCTCAGTGATGTAAATGGGAAGATCGTCGGGAGTAAAGAAGTGATTTTGTTCACCTACTACATCACCATCATCGTCTGAATCTTGACTCACAAAATTCTGCAAAAGAGGAGTTTTAATCTGCTGCTGAGCTGCCGGATCTTGTGCTCTTTGTTCACGCTGCTTAATTCTGAACTGTGGTTGCTACTAGCCATGGTAATTTGGATTACGAATTTGCGTTTCTGGTTTATCAAGGTTCATTCTTTTGAACATTTTTTCCATCTCACGAAGCCAGGGCGGTTCTGATGTAGACTCTTCCTTTATAGTCACTCTTTTCTCTGCTTTCAACCGTGCTCTCTTATCATTCAGATTCGCCTCAACACTAACAAAAATCTTCTGCATATCTTCTAAGGTAGGCGGATCTCTGTCTCGTAGTGAATAAGCCATCTCCGGATCAAAACCATCCAGGAATTTAAGAAGAGATGACTTTTTAGACGGTCTTAATTCATCTGGAATTGCATTATACATTGTATTGAATCTGATAATATAATCCTGAACGGACTCACCAGGATTACGCTTGATGCTGGTATACTCTGAAGTGATTTACAACAGATCTTTCTTCATCTCCCACCAATCTAGAAACAGAGTCTGAAGTTCCTGTAATGTGTTGATACTCCTGGCCTGTAAAGCTCTGAACCATTTACGAACCTCTCCTCCAAAAGTCTGGGCAAACAATCTCATTGAAACATTTTCTGCATCAACTTCATGCAGGTCCAAAAATCCTGTCATTCGGACAATATGTTGCTGAGCTGATATACTCTGTGGTGTGCCATCGAATATAGGAATCTTTCTCTGATACTCAGCAGGCATAGGATCTAAATTGGCTGGCAAAGCAAGAGGTGCAAATCTGGCAGCCATCGCTCTTGGTGGATTTGCAATCGGCCTTGGAGATGTTGGGGGAGTAGGTGCAGCTGAGGTATGAGGAGGTGTGTGCAGAGGAGATGCAGTTTTAGGCGTGGAAACAGTGGATGAAGGCGAATTGACTGTAGACTTTTGATCAGAAATAATAGGTTGCACAGGGATGGTGGGAATGAAAGGCAGTTCAGTAGGATTTCTAGAGGTGGATGTCGAATGGATGATCCAATGGTAGCAAATGCAGTTTCTAGAAAATCAATGATATTTGTAACCTCAATTATAGTTTGGAGCTGTCTTAAAATAAAATTCTCAATAGACTTATTAGACTTTTTGATTTCAAGAGCGGCAGTGAAATCAAGATTTGGAACTATAGAATCAAGAGCATTTTCAGACTTGGTTTTAAACAATGACAGTTCAAACTTTTCATCAAAAGCAAGTTCTTCAAGATATTCAAAAATTGCAGGACTGAGATTTAATCACGGGAGTCACAGAGCGTTCTTGACGAAGGAGTCTTGGAATCAAATTCGTATTTTCGTAGACAGGAGGGGGATTCAGATCTGGATTAGATCTGGTATGTCTTCTTGAAGCCAGTGTGCTTTGTCAAAAGATCAAAGGAATATAAACAATTCAGCCTATCGACTAGACTCAATCATCCAAAGGTCTAGAATGAACAAGTATACTGGGGTGATTTTGCAACTTGAGTGCTGCATTCATAAGCTAACCGGAGATCGACTGAAGCAATGTTTATCTACTTCCGCTTATGCATGGCAAAAGCATTTCGAAAGCTACCTGGCGTGACTTCAGAGTCCGTCTAAGACTCATGAAACAAACACATCAACAAGAAAACCATTGAGATTTTCCCCAGTATGGTCGCCACTATGTTAGCACTCAAATGTACCTTAGGCTGAAATAAGGTAAAACTCAAGTCTACATCAAACCATGCTCAGCTTCGTAACTAGGCCTACGAGGATAAGAGAGGGCTCTCTCCAGTCAATCTCGATAAAATGAGCAATAGGGTGCGAGATGACTCTAGAATGGGAACTAATTTTAGGCTAGTAAAGAGATAGGAAAGTTTGATTTTGATTTTTTGGGTTTTTGTTGGAGAAATGGGAAAAAAACAATTTTGGATCCGGGAATAAGGCCACATTTTTGCAGAATTTGAGTTGGGGCGAGGTAGGTAGTAGTATCAATGCTTTTTGATTAAGTGTATGGATAGATTCAGAAAGAAAAGGAGCTAAAGAGGGCAAGGGAGAACATGGATCCTCTCCAAACAGGTGAAAACATGTAAAACTAAACAATTTCAAAGGCATAGCACTGAAATCAATGGATTCAACCTCATTTACTCATTCGTTTAGTTTCAGAAGCATAAGAAGGGAATGGAATATATTAAACATGAAATAACTTACAATAAACTGAGAGAAAACACCATCAAGAACTGAAAGCCACAAGAATCCCAACAGGTGTTGCAAAACCTCTGATCTTTCCTTAGCCAAAATATGAAAAATATGTACAATAATGTGCCAAAATCTTTCCCAAGAGTCCAACCTGTAGAATGTCTCAAAAATTACATCATATAGACCTCCTAACCCCTTCCCACACCTCTAGGGGTCGAGCTCCTCCTTCTAGGAGCAGTTTGAACTAATTCCAAACATAGAGCTGAAAACTAGGCATCCAAACAACCTACCTCTAAAAGAAGGGAAGCTGATTCATTACATTAAATTTTTGCTATTTTGTGAATGAATCATCTAGAATAGGTAAATAAGTACCAAAGTTACATCATATAAATAAAATTACATCACGATAAGTCACATATTACATTAGAAGGTGAAACTGGTGAAAAATGGCCGAATTCCTGAGCAGGAAGATGAAAATTTGACCAAAAATCTCTATGCGTTGCGCGCTTGAGCTCTATGCATCGCGCACCTTTCAACCTACTTTTGGGGCACTTCCTGATATAAAAATAAATTTCACAATAGCTGGTTGGAAATCCCTAGATGTCTGCTATCCAGCCCAAGTGGAATTTCCCAATTTGGAGCTCATTTGCCCCTTCAAAATTTCATTCTCCTAGAAGTACTTCCTGCTGGAGCAAAAGGTGGCAGCAAGGTGGTTTTCATGGTGATTTTGGGCCTTTTGATAATCCAGAACTTGATGAAATGCTTCGAAAATACTTGAGCATGCATAACTTACCATGAAAAACCCAAAAATAGAAGTTTTCCTTCAGTAAGTGTCCCAATCAAAAGCAAGCGCGTCGACGCGCTACTCATATAGCTGAAAAACCTGTTTTTAGGCCAAAATATTTCAAAATGACAAAACTTTCTCCGAATTTGCTCAAATTCGGAGCGAAGACCCTCCATCATGTATTATGTCTACCAACGAAGCCTCGGCCAAAATATGGAGTGGATCAGGCCTTTTCGTCGTTTTAGTGCTCTGCTCAACCTCCTCTTTAGAATCTTCATTTTTGCTTTGCAGACATGCATGCAAGCCCAATAATGATTTTTCATGTGACGAAGCATGTCTTTGTCTCTATTGGCCTTTGCAAACAATTTCTCCAGATGAATGTTAACACGTATGAGGCAAGACTCTCGATCAACCGGTGTCATATCACCAGGTCTCTTTCGGGCCAATTGTCGATCCTCACGGATTTTCCGCAGCTCATAAAGTGTATGCTCATCCTCTAGCTGTTTTTTACGTTGCTCTAGGTAGTTTATCACCCACTGAACCATCTGCAATTTCTTTTTCAACAATTCATTCTCAGCCTTTTTCTCCTGGATGATCTCCTTTAGCTCCGAGCTAGGAGAGCTCGCATCAACATCAATGATCGTGAAATCAGTGTGTCAGCCTCCTAAAGGACCCTCATCATGCATAAGCCTCTTGCCTCTGTCCTGGATCTATACCTGTGTTGAAGAAGAAGGTGAGACCCCTTCCACATCATGTGCAGATAATACTCACTCTGCTGATGGAGTCAACGAGACCCCTTCCACCCCGGGTGGAGATAATACTCGTTGTGTAGCTGCAAATAAGGCCCTGTGGCCTCGCTGGTATGTCACATACAATGGAGCACTTATATGGTCGGTCTCAGGAATGTCAGGCTAGTGTGAAGGCTCTCCCTCATCATGAACTACCTCGGGAAGTGGTTGTGGCATTGTGAAGAAGTCACGGGAGATGAAATCCTCCCAAGTAATGCCCTGATGTGTTAACTGATGTACCACTATGCTCTTGATCAGCGCGTAATGATATATACTTCTATGCTGCTATGCTTGGGTCTTCTTCTGTAAAAAAGTCATCATCCTCTCTATGTTGCGATACATGAAGTACGGAATGTTCATCATACGTACCCTCGTGAAATGCATCAACAAACGAACATGGTATGCATAGAGACGTGAGAATCTGCCCTCGCAACTGAAATACTAAATGATGAGTTTAATCAATGGTGCAAACTCATCCCTCAGGAATTTGAAAGGAAAAACCCTGCTCAGGTGCCTCATATACCCAGGTTTGATGTATGGCTCATAGTAGAATTTCTCTAACTGCTGACGTTTGTTCCATTCCTCTCCTATATTTGGTATCCCGGTGGCCTGATCAATAGTCTCTGGTGACAGAATGAAATTTACTTCGGCGAGGTTTACATGGCCATCATGTAAATGTAGAACAAATAAACGAAATAGTTCACGATGATGTTGGATTTGTTAGATCATCTCACAGTATTGGAAACATGACTGACGCTGAAAACAATCCATTACAAGCGGACAAGCCTGCAATTGAGCCAAAGAAGTAGGCTCCTCTCTGACATGCTTACCACCTTTGCCACTTTTGTGAGACCTCCATAGAACATTACCCTCAGGTGTGGAATCACTATCATACTCCTGCTCATAAACGGAATCCGTCTCTGACATGGATTTGAAAACAAGATGTCTGCAATATATATGCTGATATAGGTATAGTGAAGGCAAAAATTTCAGTGTATGCTTTACTCCTCAAATGTGTCCCATGTGTATCAAAGTATCATAGGAAAGCCACAATGAGAATAGTTTTGTCAACTGAGCTTGCATGGAAAAGTAGTGGTGAAAATGAAAATGGCCATAACAATGACAGCAGAGAAGTAATGGCAAAGAGAGAGCGTGAGGCTGAGGTTAATAATGAGCATGGACACCACTAAAAATAGATGACATAGGCATATATCAATAGCAAAAGTTTGAAAAACCCCCACACAGTCCCTAATATTTGTTTCAAACCCTAAGAAGTGAATTTGGCAATAAACATAGGGTTTACATTTCTTTACCTTAAACACTTGTTTCTCCACATTCAAAACACCATAATCATGTCCAAAATTCACTGAGCAAATGTAAAGAACCTACTTGCAAGCAGTTGGAGGAAATTTGGCATGAATCTGGACGAAGGAGTGAAAATTTTTGGTTATGAGATTATACATGTCATGCGCTAACCCAGTGCATAGCGCGCATGCAAATTTGCACAGGCTGGTGAAGCCCAGTGCGTAGTGTGCTCCCTATGCGTAGCACGCCTTCTCTGTGCGTAGCGCGCACTTCCCCTTCAACTCCGCAACCTTGAAACGCTTCCACTTTGTCTTCAACACTCTAATTCGGTTTTGCTTTGGGAAATTTGTGAAAATGATTTGTTTTCCATGCTTTATATGGGTTGCAAAATATCTCATAAAATCAGATTTGATTTTCAATTTACTCCATGACCCACTTTTATAATGTTTGGCACTTTTCCATTTGATCACTTAATATAATGTTGATCTTTGGCTTTTCCCTTCTTTTTTTTTTCTGAATCTTGGACTAATGAAATGTCTTTACTTTTGCAGAGATTTTGGCATTTGGCTTTGGCAAAAATCAGAGGTTTGCTGTGAAACTTCTTATGGTGAAACAAATACATTTATTACAAGAAATTAAAGTTTGACAATTTCTAGTTCCAAAACAGAGTTTTGGACTAGAAATGTCTTCAAATGTTTTTGATAACAAACGTGAAATAGAAATCTTTTGAAACCAATCTCATGACCCGCGGGCCTTTATTACATGTATGCAAAGGAGTGAAAACCCTAGACTCTAGGACTAAAGACTCTTTTTAACGAAACTAATCATTTATGACCATGAATGCAATGACCATGAACTTAAGTGATTTTTGAGGATTTTAATTAACCTTGCAGGTACAAGCATGAGGAAACACAAGACAACCAGACCCCTTCGTCAGTGAATGGCATGCCCCTAGCGAAATGCAATGAAGTGGAACGAGCGAGACACCTAAGAATGATATGCAAAAAGTGAACTGATCTCTGAGGGAGGGCTGTAAGGACCGACTCTAACAGTATGTATAGAGTGAATGGATGTGTCTCTTGGCTAGGGCCAACTTGAATTGGACGTATGTCAACTTGTCAATTTTGGAGCTAAAATTTTCATTTCAAAAATTCAAATTTACATCAAGTGGCCAAATGTAAATTATGAAGACTGGCCATAGTTAGATATTCGATAATAGGGTGTAAGGCTCTCAACTAGTCGTATGTAATTTTGTACACAAGTTCGAGACTATGCAGAGGGGTCTCAATTTCAAGTGTTTCTTAGGTAGGTGGAGTAGGTGAATGGGAACGAGGTTGGTTACTTGCTTGTTCAGAAGCCTTAGGGAAAGAATGAGGATTTATACTAGCCATACAATAACAACCCTCCTTCTAGAGCCAAAATTTGTTGACGGGCCAAATTTTACAACCAATTGTTAGGGGATCTTCCTAGTGCAGAATCCCAACTAGACTCTACACCACTTTGTATGGGATTCCCATCTGGTATGTGGGCCCAAATTCCACCATGTTGTTTAGAGACTCACTATGGAAAATATGAATAATAAGTGCTATAGAACAAATAAACTTTTAACAAACACAAGCTAAGCAGTTATATGGAAACTTATCATATGAGATGTAGTGAAAATAACAACAAATGACTAAGAATACATGAATCTTAAATAATTAATGTTATAAAAACTCCAATTCAAATGCATGTGTAACAAGAGATATTTTTTTATCAACCACAAATTATTTTTTAATAAAAAACAAACATTAAAGCATTTAATATGTGCTCAAATAAACAAAGTAGTTTGTTAATGTAAAAACAATGAAAGAAAAACATATACCACCAAATCACTACAAGAAGAGTCTCACAATGCTCAACAACACATGTGCGAAATTACATACTTGGGCTCAAAGAGATTCAAACATTAAACTAAAATATTCACAACATCGTCACATGAAACTTCCATGAAATCCATTAGTGGAGATGCAAAGCCACCACTTGAATCATTAAAAGATATATTAGCTCTCAAACATAATATACAAGTCAAGTCCAAAACTAAAGGTCTGTTACATCTATCCATGAGGGTTTATTTATAGAAGGTAGAATGACCTTTCACCTACCCTCATGACTCTTCAACTTCCACATGACCTTTCACATTCCATGTGAACCTCTACCCTAAATCCTAATTAGCTTTTAACAAAATACATATTATACTAAATTAAGGAAACAAAACATTCTCAATCAACTAGCCTAGTGATGGAAAGTTTAGGAACATCTATTTGTAGATATTGACCCATATATGCTTGCCAAAGCTTGTATTCACTTGCAATAGTTAGGACCTTGTGTTGTAGCTCATCCCATGTCTAGTGAGGCATTATAATGCATATGGTACCAAGATTGGCTTCTTAGCTTGTATTTGACTCAATAACATGGTGAGCTTTGTTTGTATCTTCACAGGCTCAACTATCCATTGTGCAATAACTTCTTTCATAGCTTCCAAATTTCCTCATGTATGATATTTCTTAAATGGTTACAAAATTTCTTGGATCTCTTTCTTGACTTCTTTGCTTGATCTGGTTTCCCCTAGTGAACCTATAGAAGGTATTTTGTGAACATTTACAAGGGATTCCAACTCTTTATACAATTTCTTATAAGAAGCCATCACTTTTTCCAAATCTCTTCTTAACTTATCATTTGATTGCTTCTTGATTATGACATAAACTTTATCCTTCTGTTGTTATCCAACTCTTCCTGGGATCTCCTTATGTTTATTGGGATACTTGATGGTCCATTCATATATAATATCAACCACTGAGAAAGATAGCTTGATGGTTATTCCTTTGTCTTATAATTCACTTTGCATGCCGAGGAATGGATCCATAACTTGATGCAAGGTAAACATCTTATTATCAAAAAGGTGCATGACCTCTTATATCATTATAAAAATTCTTCAAGAATGGATTTTTTAAATTCTTCACCTCAGGAGTGCCAAGTTAGAAATGTTTAGTTTCCATTTTGTAACTAAAGAACCTTTTTCTTAGAGGTAGGCAGCTTTTCCTTCAAATATACATTTTATTTTGTTAATCAATCTATATGTCTTTCCATAATAGCTTCAAAGGAGATTCTAGCAGACATTATAATTCCAGTATTCATCGTGGTGTCCATGACTATATCCCTTTTTGTAACAATAGATATGGGCTTTACCAAGTTGTTGGCCAAGAACCTGTGCCTTTCCTGCATGATCTTGCATTTTATTGGTCAAAGGTAAGCCTAGAGGATCCAATGCATCTTCCTCTTCTTCCTTTGTGATGCCTAATTCTTGCAATGGCAAATTTCCATTGGTGATTATGGAATATTCAAAGTGGGAAAATCCAACTGTGTTTCTGAGCCCTTTAACTGATTGTCTTCTTCCAATTTATATTCTGGTTCCTTGGCAAGAATATCTTGTTCAAGCTACTTAGCTAAGGCCTCTTCATGTTTCTTGGTTTCCTCTTACTTTCTTCTTCTTCTTCTCTTCCTCCTTTTTCCTCTTCACCTTTATTTCTTAGCTCTTCTTCTTCTCTCTTTTTCTTCATTGCCTCCTATTTCCTCTTTTTTCTTGCTTTTGCATTCTTTCTCTTTATAGTCTACTTTCTTTTCCTCTCTTCTCTGTGCATTTTCATGTTTTCTTCTCCCTCTTGTTTCCTTCTCATCTCTTCCTCTTAGTTTCTTTGCATTTCGTCTTCTTCCTACTTCCACTTAGCTTCTTCTTCCTTTTTCTTCTTTCTCGCTTCTTCTTCATCAAATTTTTGTTTATTTTGTTTTTATTTATTGGTTTCCTTCTCTTGCTTCCTCTTGAGAACGGATGCTCTTAATTCCAAACTCATTCTTTCTTAGGTGTTGTATTATGACTGTTATGCTTCTTCCTACTAAATAGTTGATTCAATTGTTTTGGAAGCATTGCAAAAAAAAAAATCATCTTTTCCTCCTCTATATTAGTGAATGAAGCATATGCCCAACCAAATATTATTGCCTTATAGTGTGCCATGGAAATACCCCTTAGGTCATATTTTTCGAAATATAACTCAATAAAATGGAAATATTGTAGGTCCTCATCTTTTATTTTCACCTCAAATATTTTACTAGTGTAGGCTCTGATGTCTAAAGGGAAGATAGGTCATGGTCCTTCTTTCCTTTCACCAAAGTCTTGGAAAACGTAGTGGTGAGATACTAAGCCACCTTTTGCAATATGAATTTATATGTAGCAAACATACAAAGATCATAAGGGGGATCATAAGCACCAAAAACCCTAATATAAGTAGTATCACCACTAGGAAACTAGTCTGCTATATCATTAAGGGAAGTTATAGCTCTTTTAGACATGCACAATGTTTCTTCATCGAAAAGTGCATTATGTAGAGGAAAAATAAAATGCTCATTGATATTATTGTACATCCCTTTGTACCCCATGATCCATAATCCCTTGTAATAAATATGTATAGGGGACTCTTCTTTAGGAGTCCACTTTAAGCTTAGGCCTTCAAAGTCACACTTTTACATACTACCTCTAAAAGGTAAGAAGCCATATAAAGCTATGAATGTTCTCCCTTTTCTAGAATCTTTGCTTCATATGAATTTGATTTGAGAGGTGATGTAAGTGTATTCACCTAATTGAATATTGTCCCCTATTTGGCACATTAATTCAATAAGGGGGCCAGGTTTCTTGAAAGGTTTTTGCATTTGGTTTTCCATAGAGCCTATTCATCATAACATCCATCATTTGGTAAAATGCTATGAGGGATTTCATCTTGTAAATTCCATATTCTTTATCCTTGAACTTATTTGGCTCTTGCCATCAAGACTTTGACACATCCTTGGTGGATCCTTTGAATCTAGCTAATCGACTATTATTGAAATATTCTTGATGCTTGGGAAACTTGTATAATTTCTAAGGACCGCTACCATGAATGATGCCACAATTTCTCCATTATGACCTTTCAGTGTGCACTAATCTTTATCTATGTGTTGGAGAATACACACTATTGTCTCTGCACAAGGGAAGACTAGTGGGTGTGATGCAACCATGTGTAGCCAAGACTTATTTACATTGATGTGTACATGGAAATCCTCCTCATCCTATGGAATATCTTTCCTTGAGAACTTTGTGTAAATTTTTCCCCATGTGAGCTTTGTTTTCTTTGTCAATATAACATACAGTATCACCATAGACAAGCAGATTCATAGGTTATTCACAACTCCCTCTATACTGCTTTACACCTTGCCATAGCTTTTTTCAGATCCTCTTCTGATAGGCAGAACCATCTATTCATAGGAAGATAAAATGTTGATATAATTTAGGTCGATGCTTTTGAATTTCCATGACCTTGGGTCTCAGTTAGAGTCTTAAAATCACTGACGCTATCAAACCAAGAATATCAACCATAAACTACTTTTCACAACATAAAAATAAAGAAATAAATCACATATGCACAATATACATAGTTTTAAACAAAATTGTACAATAATGTACAATAAAAAATCTTCTTTATATTAAACAAACTGAGTAATACAACAGTCTATGGTTTACAAGATACAATGACAAACTTTGTTGCAACTTCAATGTTGTATCTCGTCCTATTAGTCCTTTGCACCCTATTGCTCACTAGTAGTGCCTTATTCCTTCAAGGCCACTACACATCAAGGTTCCAGGATGTTTTCCTGATATCACTGCTGCAATTCACCTCTGCTACAATGAACATAGGATCATCAACTGCTCTTTGGGTTGGCCAATTCCCGAGCTCCAGTTTGCCATGCGAGAAACAACTTTAGTCCACCAAAGTGTTGTATTTTGGCATCATCCTTCACCCAACCTTCAACTACTCCTCATTCTTCAAGATAACTTGTTTATGGCTACTTTGGGTAGCCAACACGCTTCCCTCCAACAAGCTCTATGACACCCAATCTCACCATTATCAGATATGCACCTAATATGAATTTTCCTCACCTTGGACTATCATATAAATGGCTTCAATAGGATGCTCTATAATCTGATCCAATCTAATCAATGCTTGACCCAACACTTAGCAACAATGAAGAAGATACATACCTTGAAGACTGTTGTTCAACACTACAGAAATATGATCATTGGTTAGGGCAAAACCAGAACCCATATTCTTCCACCATATGTGGTCAATTATGCCTCATAAAACTATGGTTCCTTCTCCACAAGGTTGGATACTTCATTGTGTGAGTGGGCTCCTACAATTCCTTGTTTAGGGCTTGTTTGCTCCCCAAACTAGCCATTACAGGCTTATAGCATCACCATCACAGGAAAATCAACATTTTAGCCTATTTAGAGATGAATTACCACTTGAAAACAATCCCAATCTCTCCTTATAAACTCAGCCTAACAACAGACTTTCACACCGTTCAAAACAGCCACAAGAAAACCCAAACCACTCCCTTTCTCCTTGTTGAAGTAGCTTCCTGATCTGTGGCCCTAAAACAAAGATCCCCTCCTTGTTGAAAAAACTTTTCTATTACTTTGTGGTGCACTTTTAGATGCCTAAAATGACTCCATATCACCTTCTATACATACCATGAATAAGGTTTCCCAAAACGACATGTTTGAAGCAACACGTCCATTGGATTCTTCAAGTTGGCCTACTTGACACCCAATAATAAGTATGTTAACTTCAAAAATTCATATATCTCTAATGACAACTCAGATTCAGACATTTTTTGATATGTTGGAATCATCTTTCCGATAACTATAATCTACATCCATCACATTCCATGAATCCATCATGGTTTTTACCCAAAACAAGATGGGTTCCAAAACCCCATACTTGGGTTCCAAGCCCATAAGATATCCTTGTGGCACTTTGTACTCCAAACCTTGAACCCTATGTCTTGGAGTACCTCCCAAGGTACACATATCAACACTCCCTCTTAGCGAGGGAGGTACTTCCAAGTTTAGGAAGTATCTTGTCATCATCATCACGACTTGCAACACTTTCCCAACTCTTAGCGCTCACAATCATAGCAATCCATGTACGGTGAAATACACCTTTCTCGAAAGTGTTGTTGTCACTGCCTGAAGCAACATGCTTATTATTCTTATCCTATAACATCTTCAACTCTTTCCATGATTCCTTCTTGGCAGTTGTAGGAGCACCTTTTCTCACCATTGACCATGTGCTCTTCTTGGGTTGCAGAGTCTCCCTCTGGATATGCAAGCTCCCTCTCGAACTAGACTCCTCACGAGTCTCTGGAACCTATAATTTCTTGTAAAAGTGCACCTTCTTCTTGGGAACCTATGCCTTCTCCTATGAAGTCCGCACTTGCACTTACACTTTCCCCTGCTTCTCTAAAACCTACACATGTCCCTGCTTATTTCCATGATACCCAGGCTTGACAGTCAACCTGTAGAGACCATGCTCTCTAACTCTGAGTACAATCCCCATTGAACTTAGAGCGTTTGAGCCTGATTCTTTCTTTTCCATCCTGGAGCAAGACCTCGAACCCCTTCTTCTCCATCATTGAGATGAAGACCAGATTATATCTGAGTCTTGGTACAAACAATACATCTTGGACCCGCATCATACATATTGTCTCCATTCTGAATGGCACAACACCTGATCCTGAGATCTCTAAATGACTCTTTTCACCCAACACCATGTACAACTTTGAGTCTCATCTAGTTATAGTCTCAAAAATATCCTTTGACCTTGTCATATGCTTCATCGCATTGTCCACGTACCATCCATCGTCAGTGATAGTACTCTGTGAGAAATGAGAAATCATAGAAAAATGCTTCTCTTTGTCTTCCAATATTATAGCAAGATCATCCATATCTTTTTTATTGGAAATAAGGGTGACCTACTTCCGTTTTATTTTCTCATCATCTCCCTTATTCTTCTTCGGACATCTTGACGAAAAAAGACCCATCTCACCACAGTTGAAACACTTGACGTTACTCAAGTCCTTCTTTTGCTTACCCTTTTTTATAGTGTTTTTGGAGCACAAGTGTACCAAACTAATACCCCCTTAGCAGTGGATTGTTACCTGCAAAGTATCATAGTCAAAATTGGTGTCATTAGTGGATAGACTTAAATAAGCTCAACATTGTGAATAATGGATACAATGCATACAAAAACATAAAATTAAACAAAGAGGTGCTTGAACATAACAATGCTCAAATTGAGCAAACACATCAATAATATATTGAAAAATCTCCCTTTATTGGTTGCTGGTGGTAGAGGTTGAATACAATCAGAATACTAGAACACTTGAAAAGAATTCCTTGAGCTAGGGAGCTCAAACAATTCTCAGCAAGGATGTTTCTTTTCCTCAATATACGTGCAAGTTTCTCCTCTCTCTCAAAGAAGTGTGAAGACTCTCCAAAGGGTGGATTACTCTTCACTCACTAATATGTTGGATTTATTAGAAGCAATTTGGCCAACATGCTAGTGCTCTTCACTTCCTTCATTCAACAATGAAATCATGGTTTGCTTAAAGCAATTTGGCTAGCATAACAATGTATCTTCTTTTGGCTCTCCTATGGCTTGTTTATATAGAGTTTTTTTAATCCCTCTTCCCTCTCTTGGTAAATTTATGATAAAGACATGAGTAGGACAAGAGGATTCCATTGAGGGCTGCACTTCTCCAAGGTGACTTGAATTCGGTTATACTAAGCCGACCTCGTATCAATAAATAGGCCCCAAGTGTGTGGAGTGGTCCCAGACTGCTGATTCAACTTTTTTGC
>APFE031059792.1:60576-73278 GCA_000404065.3 Pinus taeda | reverse complement strand
TCTTTTAGTGGTCAACCTATTTGCCCATAGTGCATTTACCAGCTTCTTATGCCAATTCTTTTTGTTCTCCTCCAAGACCTTTTTAATGATGTTGATGAGGCTTTTATTGGAGGACTTAGCTAGGCCATTGCCTTGAGGGTAATAGGCTGTTGAATGACCTAGGGTAATATGATATTTTTGACAGAAGCTGATCATTCTCTTGGATTTAAAGGCAACTGCATTATCTGTTATGATTTTATCTGCGCAGCCAAATCTAGACAAGATATTGGTTTCTAGGAATTGTATGATAATTGAATCATTTGCTTGTCTACAATGTATGGCCTCTATCCATTTGGTGAAGTAATCAGTAGCTGTCAGGATCCATCTATGCTGGCCTGAGGATGAAGGGTGAATTTACCCAATGAAGTCTAAGCCCCATTGTTGAAATGGTTTTTCAGTTGAAATGGGCTTGAGGGGTAAGGGAAGCAACTTTTTCTTCCCTTCAGAGATCTGACATTTATGACATGACATTACAAACTTTTTTGAATCAGTAAACAGGGAGGGCCAATAGAATCCAACCCTCAGGATTTTATCAGTTGTGGATTTCCAATATAAGTGCCCTCCACAGTCTCCTGCATGAAATTCTCTAAGGACCTTATTAGCTTCATCTGAAGTCAGGCAGTTGAGCAGGACACCTTCATGATTTTTCCAAAATAAAACATTGTTTATGATACAAAATTTTGCAGCCTTCAATTTTAGAAATCTGTTCTTGGTTTTGGATAACCCTGGAGGAGCTTGCAGGTTTCATAAGACAAAACATATGTCAGCATACCAAGGTGATTGTAGAAAGGCTTGATTGATCTGTGGAGTCACCATCTCCTGTTCGTTATCCAGTTCATTAATGTCAAGGGCTTGAAAGTTAGTCTCAGTCATTAGTTTAGCTAGCCCTTGTCCTTTTATAAGTTTTGTTGGTTTGATTTCTATATCATATTCCAGAATATTGGCAATCCATTTGCCCCTCTTGCCTTCCATTCCCTCTTGAGTTAAGATGTCCTTGACTACTGCATTGGGCACATATGCAACTATATGAGAGTATAGGATATAAACTCTAAAATCCTTTATGGCTTTTACCAGGGGATATGCTTGCTTTTCCATGATTTTGTACTTGAGTGGGGCATCCCTAAGGGCTCTACTGAAAAAGACAATAGGTTTTTCACATCCCAAGTCATCCTTTTGCAGTAAGATAGCAGCGATTGTATTTTCAAAGGCAAAGGAGAAGATTATAAAGTCTCTATCAAAACTAGGGCTTGTAAGCACATGTGTTTTTGTCAGGGCTATCTTGATTTCTTTAAAAGCTTGTTTAGCCTCAATTGTCCATTTGACCTTGGCATCTTTCTTGAGCATATTGTTCAACAATCTTATCAGCTCAGCCAAGTTAGGAATAAATCTTCTTAGGAAATTAATCTTCCCCAAAAAGGCTTTTAATTCCTTGATGTTTCTTGGATGGGGGACTTGCAGTATAGCTTGAATCCTATCAGGGTCAATTCTTATGCCATCTTTTGAAATTATATGACCAAGGAGTTTGCCTTCTTCTAGGCCAAATAGTGATTTCTTTGGGTTTAAAGAAATGCCATACTTTCTGCAAATTAAGAACACTTGCCTAAGGTGTTTTAAATGCTCCTAGTCTGATTTTGAGAAGGTTGTTAGATCATCAAGGTATATTACTAAGAAATCATGGATTTCTTTGGCAAAGGCTATATCCATTGCCCTTTGAAATGTGGCTCCAACATTCTTGAGTCCAAAAGACATTTTGACATATTTGAAAGTTCCCCAAGGTGTGGTGAAAGCTGTTTTATCTTGGTCATCTGAGTGAACTAAGATTTGATTGAATCCTGAGAAACCATCCAGTAATGAGATCCTTGAAGCTCCCACTACCCTTTGTAGGATGTGATCCATTTTTGGCAAGGGGTAGTGGTCTTTGAGAGAGACTTTGTTTAAATTTCTCATATCTACACAAAGTCTTATCTCCCCAGTTTTCTTTCTTGTAGGTACAAGGTTAGAAATCCATTCAGAAAACCTTATGGGAGCAATAATCCCAGCTTCATACATTCGTTTTACTTCTTTTTCTATTAGGGGAAGAAGCAATGGATTAACTCTTCTTAGTTTTTGTTTAAAGGGTTTTTGGTTTTCTTTCAGGGGTAATGTGTGCTGGATAACTGTAGTATCATAGGATTTAAGGTCCTCATAGCTCCAGGGAAACACATCCTGAAACTCTTTGAACAATTTGATGTATTCTGATTTCTTATCAGGAGGTAAGGTTCTAGAAAGCTTGATCATTTTGGCATTTTCAATGGTCCGAATGTTGCATTCCTCTATTTTTGCATTGATGGGTTGCATTTTTGGTTTCTTGGAGAGATCATTTGAATCAAAAATGTCTTCTAAAGGAGCAAGACCTGTAGGCAAGAAATTATCTTTTAACTGAATTACTTCTGTTTCTTCCTCATTAATTTCATCAAGATTTGTTATCTTTAGCTTCTGTAAATTTGCAGGGTTGAAGGTTGTAGGATGTAATATCATATCTATTGTTTCAGCTGATATACTTGTGTTTAGTTCATCTTTTTGGTTTTGATCATCCCTAATGCTTGTGTCAGTGTTTAAGTTTGAGAATTCCTCTTTCATGGTTAAAAAATTGTTTATCTGAGTATCATTCTCAAATATTTGCCAATTATCTACATTGTTTGGGACAGAAGACCTGTGTTTAATCTCAGCAGTGAACTGGTGGTTAGGCCCAAAAGGAAGTTTACAGGTGCTTGCAAAGGTTGCCAGACTGTGAGCATGCAAGTTGTGGTTCCTAGGTATTTTGGTGAGCTGATATTCTAGGAAGTTGTTGAGCAAGTATGTTACTGCTAACCTATAAGACCTCAGCCTGGGATCATTTGTGACAAAAGTTCCCTTTATTTGTTGGATAATTAGGTCTGAATCCCCTAATATGGAGACTTTGGTCACTCCTAGACTCTTAATCAGTTTGAGACCTAGTAGGAGGGCTTCATATTCTGCCATGTTATTTGTGCATCTGAAGTTAAGCCTATATGCATGACCTAGAGCATGGTAATTTTGAGTATTGTGTATCCATACCCCATCTCCTGCTCCTAGCTTATTTACTGATCCATCAAATTCTAAATACCACAAGGTTTCTTGGTCAATGTTTGTTTTAATGGATTTACAGATTTGTTCAGTGGGTAAGTCTAGTTTTGGTGATTCTTGTGACCTATTGGCAGACTCTGTTGTTTTGATTACATCAGTGATCTTTTGTTCTGAAACAGTGGATTGTTCATTCATATGCCTGGTTTCCTTTGTTTCTAGGAGCTTGAGCTCAGTTTTGGGACATATATCAGCATTGTATAGTATGAAGGAGTCCATATCTGAATGGATGGAGTAGATTGGGAAGTTTTGGGGTTTGTCCTGACTGCTGACCACATATTTCATGAGTGTCTCTCGGTACAGTCTCTTTGGTTGGCCAAAGACTGAAATTGTGGCATATGACATGTCTAGTTGAAAAGATCCTTGGAGTTTGGCACCCCAAGATCTTGATAAGAGCATACCATATTTAGGTGGAATGTCAGCCACTACTACATCCATTATAATTGTTTTGGATGGATATTGGATTAGGGATACACAGAGGTCTTTGATCAGGCCTAAACATCTTACCTGGCTGGAATCAAATGAAAATAAATCTTTATAGGTTCTGGTGATATCTAATCCAAATTTTTCCATTACTCATTTGGGCATTAAGTTATGAGAGGCCCCTGAGTCAAACGTGGCATTGTGTAATACTTTGTCATGAATGTTTAGGCTTACATAGAAAGGAGGAGTCCCTCCATCCCCTGATTTGCCATTGACTTCTGAGCCAAAAATCAGCTCTAGTTGGTCATCTAGAATGTTGACTGCATCCCTATTTTCTGGTACTTGCAATGATCTATTAATTTGTTGTCTGAAGACCTCATGTTTGGCTAGTTCAGATAGAGGAATTGCAATTTTCAGTTTGCCAATTTCTATTTCAAGATTGAAAGGTTTTTCCATCTGAACTTTTACATTGTGAGCAACAAATTTTTCTTTTTCTGCTGAATTTTGGGTGACCATGTCCTGATCAGGTAAACTGTTTTGGGGTATGCTTGGGTTGGCTCTGTTTTGTAGAGGTCTGCCCAAAATTTCTATTGGAAGAAGTGGTGTAGGTGTAGGTTTTACTGGAGGCTGTATATTGGATACATCTTCCACTGTAACCTCTTTGTGGGGTTTTTTATCTGAGGACTCTGTTAAGACAGCTTTATCACTAGTTTTCTTGGGCAGTTTGGTGTTTGTTTGTTTGGTATTCTTAGGTACATCTATGGTTCTACTTCTTAACTTGTATTGTTTGTGTACTTCATAGACTGCTGTGTCATACCCTTCTCTAAAATCAAATGATTCACCAGATTTTGCTTGGAATTGTTTGTAGTCTTGGGCCTGTTGATCATCTTGTGTTAAGAATACTTGTTCTTCACTGTCCAGACCCATTAAATTGATGTGGGGATCGTCTATTTGTTCACTAGTGGTTGAGGCCTCTGCATAAGTTTCTTGAAATGGAGGTCTAATGTTTTGATCAAGACTAGTTCTCCCAGCATTTGGGTTTTGGTTTTTTCTAAAATTGGGATTCCTAGTAGTGTTGCTTGTTTGCCCTTCCCAGGAGGACTTTCTCTCCATGGTCTCAACTTTATCTCCTAACCTCTCCATACCCTTCATGATTGCATCCAGCTTTTGGTCAAAGGTTGAGGGTTCCTCTTTGAATGTTATTCTTCTCTCATTTTTTGCTCTTGTTCTCTTGGCAATTAGATTTTCCTCCACACTTACAGCTATGTTCTGCATATCTGCAAGACTTGGAGGTGCTCTTTCTCTTAATTGATATGCCATGTCTGGGGTCAAATCCATCAGGGAAATTTGATCAAGGCCAGATCAGGAGGAGGTCTCAAGTTTTGAGGATAGCGTTATATACATTGGTTGAACCTAGCACAGTAATCTTGAACTGTCTCTTGTGGGCCCCTTTTCAAGTTATCATACTCTGTCAGTATGTGTAGGGGGTCTTTCTTCTTCTCCCATCTGTTTAAAAAACTTAGGTTATAAGGCATCATGATTGACTATGAGTTTGCAAGCTAGAGACCTAAACCAATTTTCCTTACATTCCCCTGTCAAACTTGCACAAAAAATTTCATTCTTACATCTTCATCATCTATCTCATAGTTCTCAAAATAGTCCTGCATCCTCTTAGTGTGTTGTTGGGCTGTATAAGTGCTAGTACCATCAAAGTAAGTGATTTTTCCTTGATAGTCTTGGGGCATTGCCCCATGGATTGGCAGGTAGGACTAAAGGAGCATATCTAGCCATATTTGCAGGGATAAAAGGGACAACAAGGAGTGGAACAGCTGGAACAACAGGGATAACAGGAGTAAGGTGTGTTGGGGATGGAAGAGTGGGGAAACTAACTTGGGAAGTGGATGAGGAACTAGGATAAGTAGGGGTAGTGTGAGGGTGAACTGATGGTTTGACAGGAGTAGGAATATAGCTCTGCTGATTTGGTTGTGTATCTGAATCTGAGAGCTCCCCTATCTGCTCTTGCTTTTTTAAGATTTTGGGGATTAAATTGGGGTTTTCAAAGATAGCTGGGGGATTAGGGTCAGGGTTGGACCTAGTGTAACGAGATTTCTTCTTTGGAGCCAGCTTTTCAGTTCTCTTTCCTTGGTATCTTATGATAGGACTTAAACAGGAAGCTTATTTCCTTTCACTTGGTAATTTGACATAAGTCCCCAGTGGAGTCGCCATTAATGTTAACACTCAGGTTGTTCCCTACTTCATAAAGGGAATACGACCGAGGTAACCACTGACCAATCTTTTAGCTACAGGTCCTAGCCTACCTGTAACCAGAGAGGGCTCTCTCTTTATGATTTAGCTTTGTTGATGGATGATTTAGGCTAGTTATGGTGTGCAGTTTTGTTTGAGTTTGGTGGGTTGGTGAATCCAGATAGAGCTGAGATGTAGATTATAGGACAGTTTGGTCCATTGGGCAATGGAGTTAAGGCGGTATGATGCTGAAGAAAGTTTATGAATGCAGAGTGTTGTTGCAGAGCCAGATAGGCATATGTGAAGCAATTTTACCAAATTTTTTGATGAAGTTATGGAATTAGTGAGTGAAAGGCAGTTAAGAATCTTTCACTATGCTAACAAAGGAAAAATGAAAGTATTTCTTAAGAGCAGTTAAGAATTCTTAAACAACATTCTCAATGATAGAATTAGTTTGGACATGAGCAATTAAAAATTCATATCCATGGCTAATCCAAAAGAAAACATATTTAGAAATAGAGATTGAGCATAGGGTGTTCAAAACAAATCCTAGGCTATTGTTTTTCTCTATTTACTAGGATTATGAAAACATAAGAATTATGGAAAACACAGAAAACACATACACAGTTCAGAGAAACTTATTGCTCCAGCAAATGACACAGGAATTCTGCAACAAAAAAGAGCTATTCATTTCCATCTTCAGACAGCATAGGAACCAGAAATCCCCACCAGCAATTTGTATTATCAAAATGTCTCAAAATATACAATAGAGCTCTTCAGAAAGAATTTCACTACAACCGACCCTCAATACATTATCTGAGGGGATATATATACAAAATAGGGTACAAAATATCTCAGCAGAGAGTTATTGTGTAATAAATTGCACCACCAACTCTCTTACAAAAAGTAAATGAAAACATAAATATAGCATTTAATGCTGAGATGGCCGCTATCTTTCTGTCAGACAGCTTTTGAGTTTATGGCTCTGGAAAGTGGGCTGTAGCTGTGCCTTTTACTCTGCGTTAATTGAGCCTGCTGTCTGGGTGCGTTGGTGAGTCACTTGTATGGATGCTCCCTGTACCTGTGTGTTGATCTGTCTGCTGTCCTGTACCATGACTGAAAATTTGATTTTTCTCAAAAAAGGAATAATCATAGTGGTATTATCTCGGCAAATTTTCCAGCATTGCTTGCCACCAATCAGCAGGAGGTAGCTGATGCCTCCATATTTTTATCAGTGTTTCATCTGCCTCTGTATATCTGTCGAAGTTTGGAGGCACCTCAAATAGATAATTTATCTCATGTTCAATAAAAAACAGATTTTCTAGCTTATCATACAGAGACTGCCCAGAGGGAGGCCCTGCTTCTTCTGTGGAGCTACTAGATGTTGTTATCTGATTTTCAACATAAGTGTTGATCCTTGTCATATACTGATTATATGACAACAGTTGTCCTGTGCCAGTTACTAGGCTTGGCAGTCCTTTATCCTGTAATATGGTCATCTTTACCCTGAATTCATCAATCTCTGCTTTCATTTCCTGACATTTTCTCTCCAGAGTTTGAGTAAAATTCCTTAAGGTCAGAACCTTTTTGGCTGTCAGGATGGTGTCTGTTTTGTTGTTTATTTCCAAAGCTGCCAGTTCCTCTCTAGTGCGGTTATTGAGGAAATGTATCATCTTGGTGGCCTGTTCGGGCATTATTCCCAGTTCTGTCCTGGCTCTCTGGATTTCCACATGAACCATACCTATCAGCTCAACCTGCTCATAAATTGCCTGAATTGACCTCCATTGGTCCTGTATTGATTGGCCAATTTTGGCCCAAATTATCTTCTTTATTTCTGCTAGGGTTTTACCTAGGAGCAATTCATTCTCCAGAGTTTTTACTTTGGCCTCTAAGGCCTTTATTTCTCTTTGTTTCTCTGCTACTGTCATCTTTGATTTATCATAACTGGTCTCCAGCTTGGCCAGTCTATCCTTGGCATCATTTATTTCAGTTACTTGAGTCTCAAGCGCTTTAACAGCTTTCATCAAGTCCTCCATGCTCATGTTGGATTCTGCTGCTGCTGTTGCTTCTGCTGTTGCTCCTGTTGCTGATGTAGTTGTGGTAGGTGCTGGAATAGCAGGAGGGGCTGCTGCTGCTTGTGTGGGAGGGGCAGGTCCAAGAGTTGTTGATGTTTGAGGGGGCTGGGAGGCTGACTCCCCTTGCTTGTCCTGCAGTGCTTTCTCTAATTCTGCTTCCATTTGTAATATTCTTTGATTCATTACCAGAAGCAACTCCATAGCATCATCTACTTGCTTTTCTTGTGCAAGTTCTGCTGTTTGAGGGTGAATGGTAGGAGGCAATTTTTCCTGCCTTCTTAGTGCAGCAATGTCATCCTCTTTTTTCTTCATGAGGGCCCTAACACCCTTTGGATCCTTTGGGTCATGTCCCAAATCAATTAGTATGTCTTCCAAAGTCTTTATTCTGTTGTCCTTTGCAGAGGAAGACAACCTTTCAAAATCTAGATGTTTGTTTGTGTTCTTCAGGGCTTCCTTTAGCTGATGGGCCGGCATGGCCCTGTCTGCAAGTGTTGCATACACCATTTCCCCAGTCTGTTTGTGTAGCTCAATATGATCCATGGGGTGTATGTCTTTAGAAAAGACCTCCAAGTTTGTTCTATAGTAATCTGCAGAGGTCTTGGGATGTGGGACTTTAGGCTTCAAATGAGTGAAGATCATTTTTTCCTCCTTCAGATCATAGGCAGCCATCAATCTTTGTTTTTTGGCTGGAGTTGTCTTCAAGAATTGCTCATAGAGCTGCACTCTTACCAATTCATTATGTGCCTTGATCTCTATAAAGCCTTCTTTGATTGCAGCTGGTTTCTTGCCCTGTTGTCTTGAGGAGGATACCTCTGTGGTGTGATGTAGGGCTTGTCCTAGCTGAAATGAGCTAGTGGCAGTCTGCTGGCTTGATTGCCTTTCTCTGCTGTGGCTTTCTGCCCTTTCCTCACTGATATCTCCCTCCTCTGTTTCAGGGTCAACCCTTGGCCTCTTGGCTTCTGGTTGTTGTGATGACCCTGTTGGAGGTGTGACCTCCTCTCTGTCTCTCTTTTTTCCTCTCTCTTCATTGAGAGGAGTTTGCAGATCTGGGATTTGGGGTGGTCCAGTTTGCTGTGAAGGGGCCTGCCCTTGAGTCTGATCCTTTGAGGTGCTGGGCTTCCCTGTCTCTGCCTGTTGATGTTCATCCATTTTTTCTTTCCCCTTTGCTGTAGTTGTTGTTGCAGGAGCTTGCTGGGTGTCCTGTGCAGCTGGAGCAGTAGAAGTGCTTTCTCCTACTTGGACTGGTTGTTTGAACAAGACCTGTTGACAAGAATCCAAGTCAAGAGTTTTTTTCAAATCCTTCACAGTCTGCTCCATTTTTTCTTCCTGAGCCAATTCTTCTACTATTGATTCAGGTACCCATTCATCTTGGTTGGCAAAGTGTTGTATTTGTGGGATTTGGTAATGCTTATAGGCTAGTAGCCTATACTTGACCCTCCTAGCGCTGATGAAACCTTCAAGGTCATAAGGGACCCACTAGAAGCTTCTTTTGAGTTTGAGCTGTTGCCCCAGTATTTGATCAGCTTCTTGCCAACCATCTTTCTTATTCATGATAAATGGGCCTAGGTGGTCTTTGAACTTTAGGTTGGCTTTCTTCTTGGTACTATGGAAGTGTGTAAGATCAGAGTTTATGAGTTGTCTATAGTATTCCAGGGCAAACAACCACATAGGCACATATTTTGGGAGCCTGTAGGGACAGAGCTCACAACCATAGATTCTGATGACTGTGTGATTTTGGTACAAGTACCAATCACCTATTTTGTAACTCCTGGATAGTTGCAAGATTTTTTGCATATCCTTGGAAAATCTGGCAGGAGGAGTCCTCTTTAAGAGGCATGTGACTGGATATACAAACTGGTCAATAAATTCACAGTATGAGTAGGGGGAATTCTGGACTTGGTGGAAGACTGAAGACCAGAAGATAACAGACCTCCTCTCACCCTGTGAGTCTAGCTTCTTGATTGGGCACTGGAAGCAGTCTGTTTGATAGTACATGAATAGGTGATAGATGTATGATGAGTACTTAAATATTGCCTCCCTATTCAATCTTGACAATTGGTCATGTTTCTTATTGGCAATATATTTGGCATAATTGTACTTCATAGCAGGGGGTTTCTCAAGGCTATATGCAGACAGCATGACCAGCACAGTTTCATCAACATGTTCATTTGTAGTGAACCCCATCACAGAGGTTAGCATATCCACCAGCAGCTTGCCTACCTCATTGAAATCTGTATAAGAAAAAGGAGGTGGCCCAGAAGGTTGGCAGTCTGCCTTCATGAATTTCCTCGCTATTGCAGCTATGTCTATGCTAGAGAGCTTGGAGCCCTCATCCAGCAAGTACTTAATGGAGAAGGGGTAAAGCAGTTGGGTTTTCTTGTAACTCAGCATTTGGTTGATGGAATATGGTGTTATGTGGAAGAGGATGCTCCCAGATGGAGACTTCACAACTCTGAGCTTCTGGTCATAGTTTTTTGCACAAAGGTAAATGACTTCAGGAAAAATGTTCACAGAAGGTAGGAAGTAGGTGGGCAGATTGGATTCCCAGATGCCATACAGGTCACTGTTGTCCAAGTGACTGTTCCTTAGCTAGCAGAAAGTTTGTAAGTGATTCCTCTCTGCCACAAAGTCTGTAATGAGGAAATCACTATCCACCAGTGGCATAGCTTCCAGTTCTTTGCTAAGTGGATTTACAGGAGCTACATCCAGAGCAGCTGGAGTGGCCATTGTCTGGTTTTAATTGGATGTCTTACTGGATTTTTAAGTTTGGTACAAATGCTGAGGAATGCTTGCTAATCTCTGTTAGGCAGTGAGCAACTTGACAGTGTAAGGAGGCTCTTGCAGGTTCAATGAACTATGGGGCACTCTGTTTTGAAGAACCAGAGTGTGTTTGAGCTAATCAGCTGGTTGTTTGCAGGGAATTTCTATTAGCATGGGTGAGGGAACTGCTGAGTTTGCTTTTTAGCCGGTAGCTCGGCTCCTTCAATTGCTTTTATGGTGAATTTTATAGAGGGGCACGGGTTTCTTCAAGAGTTTTGTCGCGCATGGGTTTAAGTAGCTTCTTAAGTAAATTTTAGTGGCCAATTTATCAATGGGGAGCTTTTAACAGAGTTCTTATGCAGGAATTTAGGAGAACAAAGGAGAACTGCGGGTAAAGAAGGTCGCCTGCGGCAAATACCTGGTTTTTATGGCGTAGGAGGCGTTTGAACCGGACGCATTGCAGGTACTCGGGTTGACAATGAAGGCGGCAACAACTTTGGCGGGTGAAATTGGCGTTTTGACTATTGCACGTCGTTTTCGCATGCAGAGGAGCTCCGGAGATAATGAAAAACAATGCCCAACAACGGTTAATTCTCGTCTTTTTATGCATTTTTGACATATTGGCGCCTTTTTGGTGATGACGTCATGCTGACATCATCATGGGCCCAGGTACCGAAGGGTGACGTGGCAGCTGATGTGGGTGCCCAGGTGGCAGTGACATGGTGGCAGGGTGGACAGGTGGACAGGTGACATGGATACGACGTGGAGACATGGTGGCGGGAAAGGAGGGGTGACATCACGCTGACGGGGGTGTTACGTCAGCGCGGGAGGAGGCGGTAAGCGGTTTCCCCAGAAGGCCTGAGGGCGGTAAATGGTATTGAGTGGGGGGCAGCTAACATAGCGGGAGGGCGACGCGTGGCAGGGGTACAGCGTCAATACCGCCAATCCCCCGGATGCAAAAGGTCGGGCAGCTTGTGCATAAGAATGACTGCCCACCGTTAGATGGGCGGGGTCGACGATCGTGCGGCGGTCGACGAATATGATATGATGTCGCGTTAATGTAAAAGGGACCCGCCGAATAATTTAATCAATTTAATTAAATCGGGCGCGGGGGTGGGTAGAAAACTTTAGGATTTTGGTTTTTACGGGTTAGGCGCCCACATTATGAAATTTTTTTAATTAAAAACTTTATAATAAAGTGGGTTTTGGGCAGAAAAAAGGGGAAATGGGTTTAATGAGGGCGGGGTTTAGGATTTTTGACATTTAACCATAGTTTCTTGGAAAAAACCATAGTCTAGGGACAAAGGGGTTAATACCAACCCCAAATAGGTTAATATTTCCCCAAGGAAGGGTTATATAGCTATAATGCTAAGGGGAGGGTATTTATACATCTTTTTTGGGAAATCTTTCATAGATTCTAATAGAATTAGGGAAGGGGGTAATAGGGGAGCTAAAATAGTAGATTAGTGGTTAATATGACTTTGTGGGGTGAGTGAAGGGGTAAAGCTAAGTTCTTAGAGGTAAAAATTAGGAATTTGAGGATAAATGAAATGATAAGAAAGATTTTTTACACAAAAATGTGGCTTCTTTTCATGTTTAAACTTCGTGGTTTGACCCATTAGCTTGCCATGAAGTGAAGTGGAACTGGACACTTGAGCAGATCTCAAGGCCCTTGGGGGTGTTAGTAAATGATGTTTGGGGGAAAATGGGGAAATTAGACATGCTTCCAATTCCAATGCTTGTCCTCCACTCTCTGCCTTTGATGCCAATACCTTGAGTGGCATGAGTTTTTGCACTTAATAAGCCAATTGGTGATGGCCCTCCATTTCTGCAACTTACACTACTTACCCATCCTAGTAATCCTAACATTTTTTTCCTTCTTTCTGAAGTGGGTGCACTTGAATTAGCAGACCCTGATTGTCCTCTTTTTCTTTTGACTGCTCTCCTATCTAAAATGTACCCTTATTTCTTCCAAGGACCCAGATTAAGCAGTTGGGCACCTTCATTTCTCTACCTAGCT
>APFE031059792.1:30798-59132 GCA_000404065.3 Pinus taeda | reverse complement strand
TATAAACATGATCTACATGGATAGAACCAAGTTTTTCATATTAATTTTCTTTTTAATGAAAAATTATATTTTTTATTATTTTTTGAAGTTGGCAAAGTAATATTTCAATTGCATTTTGGAGACACTTGTGTTCACGTAATATTTTTTCAACTCTTAAATAAATTGAAAAACCAAAAGTACCCTTTTGAAGAGGGCTTGTAAATAAAGATAGTGGTATTTTTTGAAATTCTTCTGTTGTGTATATTGTATGTTATTGATTGTTTATTGAGCACCTTTGAAACTATGCAAAAATATTTCAAGCATTATGTTTAAAATAAATTAGATGAAAAATACCATATGAATTTGAAAATACCAAACTCATATTCCATTGGCTAGAGGATTATTTCACGAATCCAACATGATCAACTTCGCCACTTAAGGACACATTCTGCCTAAATATGTTAGGGTAAAAAATGGGGTTGTAGTGAAATCTGCAGAAGGGGTGCTAAAGCTGTGATTTTTAGGACCTGAGAAGCTCGATCGAGCACTTAAAATGCTCAATTACACGCTTGATTTTGAAATTAAAATAGCTAGATCAAGGGTTTGAGAAGCACTCGAATGAACCCTTAATGTGGTTAAATAAAGAATTGTTCTAGCTTTAAAACTCGATCTAGCCTATAGCTCGATCTAGATTTAAGGCTCGATTAAGAATTTTTTTTTAATTCCACGCCTAGGTTGTATTCACGGGAAATTTAAAAAACATGGATTGATCGAGCTCCTAGATAACCTCATGTTACATTTTTTAATCCCTCAAACAACTCAATTGATCGATCAAATATTGCTTGATTAAGAACTTAAGATGGCTTAATCAAGCTATTATTTTTCACCCAAAACATGGCCTCTCTCACCAAAAAGTGGAACCCAGCTCCATGCGCTCACCTAGAGAGAGTAGGGAAAAAATAGAAATATTGAGATATGAGGGGGGGTGGGTGGGTAGGCAAGAGAGAAATAGAGAGAGAACAAGAAAAGAAGGAATGAAGAGATAGAGCTAGGGGGGGTAGGGAGGAAAAGAGAGATAAAGAGAGATATGGAGACGTGAAGAGAGAGAGTGATGGCAGAGACAGGGATAGAGATAGTGAGGGAGTAAGGGAGAGGGAGGGAGATGGAGGGAGATAGAGTTAAATATGGATGGGAGAGAGAGAGGGAGAGAGAGATGTGAAATGAGGGGGAAAGAGTGGGAGAGAGAGGAAAGAGCAGATATACAAATACATAGAGAGAGAGAGAGAGAGAGAGAGACAGACAGACAGACAGACAAATACAGAGAGAAAGAGAGAGGAAGAAAAAAGAGACATATTCAAATATGTAAATGAAAATAGAGAGATAGAGATTCAGGGGAGAGACATGGAGAAAGATAGAGATAGAGATGGAGGGGGGAGAGAGAGAGGGAAGAAAATATAGAGGTAGAGAAGTAGTATGAGGGGGAAGAGGGGGGGGGATTGAAGTAAGAAGAGACAAATAGAAATAGTAAGAGGTAGAGAGAGAGTGCGCGATGGGTGAGAGAGGGAGAGAGATAGTAACAACGTGAGGTAGAAAGAGAGGAGAGAGGGAGGGAGATAGAGATAGATATGGAAGAAGAGATAGAGAGAGAAAAACATATATGTAAATAGAAATAAATAGATAAAGAGTAAAGGCTAGAGAAAGAGGAGAGAAGGAGACACAGAGAAAGGAAGGAGAGAAGCACAAGAGGGAGATCAAGAGAGGAGAGAGAGTGGAAGAATAGAGAGATAAAGAGGGAAGAAGAGAGATAGATAAGTGGAGAAAGAAAGTGAGAGAGAAGGATAGGAGGGATGAAGAGATTGGAGGGGGAAGAGAGAAGAATGATTAGAGAGAGGAGGATCGAGAGAGAGAGAGAGAGAGAGAGAGAGAAACAAGAATGTTGGGAGGTAAAAATAGATAAAGGTATATGTGGGAGAGAGGAGGAGAAGAGGGATAGGGAGGGAGATGGAGAGGAAAAGAGAGAGAGAGGGAGAGAGAGAGAGAGAGAGAGAGAGAGTGATGGGCCTAGGGAGGTATATAGATAGTGAGGGAAGTCGAGGGAGATACATGGAGGGAGGCATAGAGAAATATGGATGGGAGAGAGAGCAAGAGAGGCATAGAGATATTGAGTGAGTGAATGAGTGAGGGAGGGAGATAGAGACAAAGAGGCAAGAATAGATAGAGAGGCACATAAAAATATGTAAATGGAAATAGCGAGATAGAGAGTTAATGGGAGATAAAGAGAGGGAGCGATAGGTAGAGTGTGTGTGTGTGTGTGTGTGATGGGAAAGAGAAGAAGAGATATAGGGAGGGAGTGAGGGAGAGAGAGAGAAGGGGAGAGGGGGAGAGAGAGAGAAGGAGAGAGGGAGGGAGATAGAGATAGAGAGTGAAGAAGAGATAGAGAGATAAACAAATATGTAAGTAGAAATACAAAGATAGAGAATGGTGTAGGGAAAGAGAGACAAAAGGATACAAGGAAAGAGGAGAGAGAGAGGAGGGTAGTGTGATAAAGAGAGATAGAGATAGAAAAAAAAAGAGGGTTGGGGAAGAGAATGGTGAAAGAGAGATTTAGATGGAAGAAGAGAGAGAGGTGGAGATAAGAAGAGAGGGAGAGACGAATATTGTGGAGGGGGGACAAAGAGGAATATTGTTAGAAAGGAAGGGAAAGAGAGAGAGAAGATGGAGTGAGGGATTGAGGAGAGAGGGATATATATATATAGAGAGAGAGAGATAGAGAGAGAATATTTACAAAGATGGAGGGGGTATAAAGAGGGAATAAGAGAGAGATAAAGAGAGAGAGAGAGAAAGTGAGAGGAAGAGGGAGGGTGATGGAGGAGAGATGGAGAGAGATAAAAAGATAGAAGGATAGAGGGATGAAGATAAATATATAGATATAGAGATACATAGAAAAATATGTAAATGGAAATATTGAGATAGAGATTTGGAGGGAGAGAAAGACAGAAAGAGAAGGAGATAGGGAGGGAGAAGAGAGATAAGGAAGGGAAGGAAATCAAGAGAGGAGAGAGATAGAAGAGAGAGGAAGAGAGGGAGAGAGAGTGGAAGAAGATAGAGATAGAGAGTGAGAGAGAGGAGAGAGGGAGGGATGGGGGAGAGAGATAATGGGGTAGTGAGGGAGAGAGATAGAAGGAGAAGGGAGGGAGAGAGATACATAGAGGAAATAAGACATAGAGGGACACATAAAACTATGTAAACATATATAGAGAGATAGAGAGTGGGGGGAAGAGAAATATAGAGAGATGGAAGGAGATAGGGAGGGAGGAGAGAGTGAATGATCCAGAGCTCAACAATTTTCTCAAAATTCAAAGTTGTTGAATTGGTGTGGAAACTAAATGGCGATATAGCACTCATCATCTTGAATCCGATACAAATTTTTTCATGCGAAACGGATATCGTATGATCCCAGAAACGCGTTGTGTCTATTTTCTCAAACATGTGAATTTGTAAGAAAATGCAGCTATGCACAGTAAGCAGTCTGTACTGTTGACATTGCAGGCTTATTGGGATGTTGATGTGGCAAGTGACTCTACAACTGATTGGGTTTCCTCCAATGAATCAGGTAGTGCCAAGTGGCACAGTTTCATTGGTTTGAAATGGCGAAATATTATTGGTTTGTGGATTTTTCGATGGCCAATCACAGGCTGCCATGTGGCAGAACTAGGGGCCATCATGTGGTAGCCCAAGGGCCACCAAAATTTATGGTAATGTCCAAATAGCCTCCACCAGAATCGAAACCACAACCTCCTCCAAAAAAACAACCATTGTTATCGTTACTCCAAACCTTGTCGCTTGATATGGAGGGCAGAGTTATTATATTTAATGTGGCGCAAATTGTGTTTGGGGGGCCAGGCTATGGCCTAGCCCATGTCCATCCCTACACCACGGGACTACGGGCAAGGGGGCTGGGGGCTAGGACCTATCCCACCCTTGTGGCGGAAACCGTAACCCTGTCCACCAATGACACATATGAACAGGCCATAATCGCAGCGTTATTATTAAATGTCGACCGCTCCAATAGTGGGGTCGCCTAACCGCCGCACCTAATAAACTGCCTTTGTCGTGACCATTGTAATGTGACCACGCCCTTCCAAAATGTAGCTAGATAACCACCCACCTCCGAAACCGCTAGCACTAATTGTCAATATTAACCGCCAACATGTGACCCGGCTTTAGGGTTAGCCTAAACTGTCTGGAAGACCGCGAGCAGAAAGGGGCTAGCCTTGGGGGCCAACCCCTAGGCTTATGGAGGCATATGTGACTAGGGGTGTGCGAAAATTCGGGCGCCTTAACGGACAACTTATTGGTCCTATAATTTTTCCCCCCAGGCGGGAATAGTGCCAGGTTTAACTGGCAGTTTTTGCATTATGGGAGCTCGACTTAGGTTTTGGCTGAATTGAACGATGGTTAGCTACAAAAATTTGGGAAAAGGAGGAAGTAGGCATAACTTCCTCAGTTTTTGGTCTTTTCAGGAGCAGGAAGAGGCTAGACAGACATTCTTGGGTCTTCTAAAGCCAACATAATAGGTTTCAAAGCCATTGGAGCACTTCTAAAGAGACATTTTGCAAGTTTGAGTCTATGGGTTCTAGGATCAACTAGTGGGTTGAATCAGGTTTTGAAGGATTTTGACAATAGAGAGGACCTTGTAGGGGTTTTCTAGCCTTTATATATTTTTTGTAGTAGCTGAGACATCTATGGTGTAGCCCATGTTTCTCTTTTCTCATTATGTCTTTCAGGAAAGTTACCTTTTATTACTTCAAGTGAATTGTTGTACTTGTTATGCTCATTGTCATATGGAGTATGGGGTCTTGATTTGAGAACCCTTTCCTTGTTGATTGCTTCATGACTAATTGTAGGTTGTCATGTTTTTAGAGTGAGAGTTCTTTACAGAAGAATGTTTTCTTGAAGGGGAAACTATCCACTCTTTTGGTCAGCAAACTTTATGTACTCTTTATCACTGACGTATTTTTAGCTTAATGAGATTGGGTCAAGAAATTGGAAGCTAGACCAAGGAGATGTATCCCGAGAGGGGTGAAATCCTTTATCAATTGTTAAGTGTATTATTGTTATGTTTTTGTTTAGTGTTTTTTTTTCATTCATGTTTAAAGCTCTTGAATTACATATAAAGACATAAAAACTCATGCAAAACTTGAAATTTTTCCTCATAATCCTCTAGCACTTTGTTTACTATTTTGAATTGGAATTTAGCACAACAAACACTAAATTTCTCATTCAAATCAAGTTTGGTATTAGAGCTCTTGATTTTCTTTGTGCAAGGAGGATTTAACTATTTACAAGTGAATGTGAAGCTTACAAGTTTGAAGCTCAAAAGACGAGAAGGTTTGGGCAAGAGAGCAAGATTGCCACAATCTCCACCACCAGTTCTACCTCAAATTGTATTTGAAGCTTCAATAAGCATGGGCATAAATTCAAAGCATAATACTCTCCAAGACTTGGAGGACATTATTGCATTTCTCCAACAAGATAACACAGAGCTCAAAATACTACTTGAAGATGCTGAGGAAGAGAAGAAAAAGATGCGCCTCATGTTGCTGAATGTTGTGGAGGAACAGACTCATGAATTTTTTTCTACCAAAGCAACAAAGAGTCCCTCCAATACTAAGTAAGCTTGTGGACATGGAAAGAATGCAAACTATGGCTCTTGTCAAATGGAGGACGCCTCCTATGTACTAGGGACACAAGGAGGTTTCCTTGAAGTGTCCTCCATCGCTTCATCTAGGACAAAGAAGAAAGAGGAATTGTTGGATGAGTATCACAAGAGGCTAGTGCAGAAAGCCCCTTAGAGAAGGAAGATGGCCAAGTCTGCACCTTTTATCCCCATGATGATGAGTATGACGTTCAGTCAACGCCAAAGTTCAAGGAGTTGAAAGAAGAAAGACCAAGAGTCCAAGAAGACACCTCAAGAATTAGGAAAGAGTTTACGAGCATCTTTGTCCCTCAGTCGAAATATTAGGAAAATGGTAAGATTTTACATGCATTTTCTTTACATGAAATTTTTTTATTTAAGTTCTTTTGCACCCTTTGAGAAGCATAGCAAAGGAATAGGATCAACAATATTGTCCAACATGGGTTAAAAGGGAGGAGGCCTTGGAGTGAACAATCAGAGCATTATCCATCCAATTGAGGCAAAGGAGAGACCTCGATATGAAGGTTTGGGCTATGTTGAAAAGGAAGAATGGTCTTCCAGTGATAGCTCTTAGGCATCTTGTTCTTTTTTTCATAAGAGAGGACATGAGGAGGAAAATTATTGGGATTTGCATCTGTAATTGGAACTAACTTGGTTTCTAAAGCAAAAGGAGGACATGAAAATGTAAGACTTCTCCAAAGAGAGATGATAAAGTTGAAGAAGAGACCAGGACAATTTATTCTCGCCATTCAAGTTCTCCTCACCATACTTGTAAGCCAAAGGACAACAGGATGATTACAAACAACAGGATGATTTGAATAACATGTTGTGGAATGTTTTTCCTTGCACTTTTTGTCATGCACCTAACCATTGTGTAGCTAAGTTCCACAAAAGGAAAGAATTAGTCAAGAACATGAATATGTCAATTGGAATTGACACGAAGAAGGGAGATTTTCATCCAAGTTTAAAGACGTGTGCCAAGAAAATCTCATAAAAACTTTTGCACTCATTGCAACATAAGTGGGAATGGGATTGAAAAGTGTTGGAAGTTCCATCCAAATCTTCATCCAAATAAGGATAAACAGGTAATGGAATCACATGAGAAGGAGAAAGTAGAGGAAAATGCAAGGCACACCATATTTATTCCAGACGAAGTTCTAGAAGGAAGTAAAGTAAAGAAGAAAATTCCCTAGCATGGTTAGGTAAGAAATGGTTGGACTATTTCTCTAATTAAAGACTGCATTAATCTTTGTATTTCACTTGTTTCATGTCCCCACAGTTGGGCATTTTGTAAAATTGATGTTTTTGAATAAATCACTTATATACAACAATAATTTATTTGGAATTGATATGCTATTTTGGCTTGATGATGAGTCAATTTGCATGGGAATATGGGAGTCAAAATTATTCCATATTGTAAGATGCATTTCCATTTGTGGACATTTTGGTGAGCATCCTAAACTTTGGGATGTGTAGTTGTAGCACATTCAATATGTTACAAATGTGTCAAGCACTCATTTATACAAGTACTTCCATGTGAAGCTTGTTTGGGTTATTTGCCCAAGTATTTTTGGATTTTATCCTTGGTAAATATTTTGCAGAATATCACCATTAGATTTAATTCTTGGGAAGGATGTTTCTATTGATGGCCATAGCGACATAGACAAAGCCAAGAATTCCATTGAGGATTTCTCTCCTCAGTACCTTGAAGAACTACAACAAGACACCATTCTTGATAGTAGAACAAGGACTTCAAAACGAGGGAGTGTGGACTACCTTCATGTGGGGCTCAAAGAAACCAATCCGAGAAAGTTCAAATGGATGGAGATTGGAAAGGTGAGGGAATTATACCCTTATTTGCAGAAAAACTAAAAGTGATATTTTGGGGACCAAAAGCTCCCAGTGGGGAGGAGTGATCTGGAGCTCAAAAATTTGCTCGAAATTCAAAGTTTTTGGATTGGTGTGGAACCTGAATGACCACATAGTGCTCGTCATCATGAATATGTAACAACTTGTTTTACACGAAACAGACAGCACATGCTCCTAGAAATGCGTTGTCTGTTTTCTCAAACATGGAAATTTGGTAAAAAAATGCAACACTGCACAGTATGCAGTCTATACTGTTGATGTTGCAGGCTAACTAGGATGTTGATGTGGTAGGTGACTATACAACTGATTGGCTTTCCTCCAACGAATTGGGTAGTGACAATTGGCATAGTTTCGTTGGTTTGAAATGGTGGAATATTATTGGTTTGTGGATTTTTCGGTGGCCAATCATAGGCTGCCACATGGCACAGAAAAGGGCCACCACGTGGTAGCCCAAGGGCCACCAAAATTTACGGTAATGTCTTGATATCCTCCACTGGAATCAAAACCACAACCTCCACTGAACATACAACCACCATTAACGTTAGACCAAACCTTACCGCTTGAGATGGAGGGCGGAGTTATTATATTTAATGTGGCACAAATTGTTTTGAGGGGGGCGCGCTAAGGCCTAGCCCCTGGCCACCACCACGCCACGGGACCATAGGCAGGGCCAACGGGGGCTAGGACCCGGCCCGCCCCTGTGGTGAAAACCGTAATCGTTTCTACTGCTAGCGCATATGAACATGCCAAAACCATCGATGTTAATATTAAATGTTGAGAACTCCAACAATGGGGTCACCTAACTGTCATGCCTAACAAACCACCTCCATCATGACCATTGTAATGTGACCACGCCCGCCCAAACTGCGGCTAGAGAACTGCCTACCTCTGAAACCGATAACACAAACTTCCAAGATAAACCTCTGACATGTGACTGGGTTTTGCGGTTAGCCTAAACTATTAGGAAGATGGCCAATGGAAAGGGGCTAATCCCTGGGGCCAGCACCTAGGCTTGCAGAGGCAGATGTGACTAAGGGCGTGCAAAAATTTGGGGGCCTTAATGGCCAACTTATTGATTTTACAATTTTGTCCGTTGAGAAAGAATAGTGCCAGGTTTAACTGGCAGTTTCTGCGTTTGGGGTGCTCAAGCCATGTTTAGGCCGAATTGTAGGCTGGTTAGTTGCAAAAGCTTGGGAAAAGGAGGAAGTAGGCATAACTTCCTCATTTTTTGGTCTTTTTAGGAGCAATAAGAGGCTATATAGGTTTTTTTTTGGGTCTTTTGAAGCCAATTGATCTGAATATTGTGCAAACTTGTTAATGCTATGCAAGCTCCCTCATCAGTATTAAAAATGTGATTGGGATCGTCTCAAATTAAGCAAAATGTGAAGGATTATATGTCAAGTATTGAGTGTCTTTTATGAGCAATTCATGAGGTTAATTAGTTGTTTAAAAACACATTTACAGTAAGTAAAATGTATAAGTAAAACACAACAAACTTATAACACAAAGTTGATAAAGGAGTTCACCCCTCCTAGGCTACATCTACTTGGACCTACTTCAATGGTTAGGCCCTCTTTGGATTAATGGTCAATTCGATGATTACATTCACCTGCAATGCTCTAATGGCGTCACAACCTACTCCATTGGATTTAGAAGACCCAAAAACCCCAAAAATGACTTTCCAAGTTCTGCAATTAGACTCCAGTTGCTCTAGGCTTGACCTCCTCTCCTGGTGGCCCTAGGCTTCCTTAAACTTCAACGTAGTAAAATCACATACATAAGTGATTTTCTACCTCTACAACCTATTCCATTGTGTTTGGAGCATCCAAATCATATAGGAATGATTCTTTCTGAGCCAAAATTGGTCGAAAACTACTAAAGTTATGGCTTCTTCATTATTTCCTAGGTAATCTCCACTAAATTTGGAGAGACTCAAGTTAACTCCGCCAAGTTTGGAGGAATTTCGGATTTAGCAGACCTACCAAAACTACCACCAAGTTAATCCTGAAATTAATTAATGGATAAGCATGATTAATTAATGTTAAACCTTCTTAATTCGTTAATGGCACAATTAACAGTAACTGTTAGCGGTTAAGGAGTTGTTGGTCAAACGCTAGTGGTTACCTAGCAGTTATGTAACTACTAGCAGTTAAGTGGGAGTGTTCACATGTTGGAGGTTAGTGTTATGGTTACCTCCAAACTTCATCGACATTAAAGTTTAAATAGAACATGTGCCCAATACTTGTTAAGAAACATGTTGTGGTATGGCGGTAAGCTGTGGGGCTTGTACTGGCGAGATCATGGGTTTGACTCCCTAGCCAAACAATAAAATTTTGCATTACCTTTGAGAGGGCACGTGTCAACCTCCAGGCTTTCCACATGTAACTCTCTCATTGGTCGATCCAATGTGTTGTTGACCAATCCGATGCCGAAAAGTGTCAAAATCTGGTTAAGCCACATGTGGGAATATTTTGGGAATATTCCTTATAATATTCTTTTTTCTGACTGGGTTGTACAGATGCCTAGTGAGCATCCCAGTCACAAAATTTTGCCAGTTTGACAAAACAAATAGCAGGCTCTAACTTTCTCATATGAACTCTGTTTTGAGTGAAACAAGTTGCGTTGGGATCGTATCATTGAGATGAACGCATTTTTTTAGTTTTAATCAATTTAGATCACTTTGAGTTTTGAGCAAATTTTTGCCCCTAATCCAAATTCTGATCACTCCTTCCCACTGATAGGCTTTTGGACCCACAAAAGTTGGTTATCTAATGAGAGATGAATACTCTTCTCCTTCCCAAGTTCTATCAATTGATTCTACCTGGAAAAATCTCCATGACAACTGTTATCACTCTAGGAAACTCTCTTAGGTTGCAGCTTGGAGATGCCTGGTAACATATAATCTTCAATATTGTTATCTGAGCTATTGGAATAAATAATGGTTTGGATCAAGCCATCTAACCTCTTTGACTCTGTTATTACTCAAGACATGCATGAACACCCTCAGCCTACAAGGATTTATACCACCAATGCTCAATAGTTTGTAGATTAGGTGAATAAATGGAGAATACTAACCATACCAGCAGATACATACATAAGCATATGATGGCCAGCGATAGAAATTAAATGAAACTTGCTAATCTAATACATCAACACAGAGATAATATGATAGTTATCTGGCATTAGACACAAAAGAAATTTGAACGGCTTGTTCAAGTGCAAGCTTAGTACAGAAGAGAAATTGGGATATTGAACATATGACAGCAAAAGAAGCTTGTATTACTGATGAATGAAGATGAGAAGCTTGAGTAGCAAAGTCTCTATAGTCTCCAGAAGTTGAACTCTGATTACATCTTACATTGAGCTATTTATAGCTCTTTACAATGCTCTCGAGCTTTTTAGGGCTTGAGGTGTCTTAATCTATCCCCATTGTCTTTAACTGTGTGATGGCGTATAAGGACATAATTCTTTTTCCATCACGAAAATGGTAATTAATTCTGGTACAGCACTGCCCTGTTAGGTGGTTGGCTTGATTGTGCCAGTGAGGCTCCATGATTGTTTAATTCTGTTTGCTTGAATCATGTTGTGTCCTTCCTTGTTCGGCCATACTTTATGTTAATTCAGTTCAATGGTCTGACTGTAACAATACTGACAGAGTCAACCACCTTCCTCCTCAGGTAACTGGTAGGAAGTAGAGTATGAGGTGCATGGGCGGTTGGATGTGCCACTCAGGAAGAACAGAGTAATGGTAGGATGGCGGAGGACAAGCAGGTGTCTGTTGTATGAATGAAATCGGACAGACAAAGTAATGGCAGAGTGGTGAAGGACAAGCAGGAACGATCATGAATGAGGGCCGCTAGATTGGAAGAAATGGATGGAGGGGATTGATTGCATGAGGTTTGTGGTCTTTGGTGGGAGCAGAAAAGTCTGGGCCATTGGATCTCGGTGGACATATCGGATGGCTATTGGGCAGAGGAGGTGCTCGGACAATAACGCCCGAGGGGGTGGTTTGGTTTGGGTGGTTACGGTTTTTATCGGGCGCTTATCAGGCAGTAAGAGGTAAAGGGTGGAGTCCACCCGATGCCACTCATTGCATGCCATGTAGTGGAGGAGGAGCGAGAGAAACCACCTTTATCGGGCAGGTACTCTTCTCGCTAGTTGCTCACGCAATAAGAGCGACAACCGTTAGATATAGCGGGAGTGATCTAAAGGCGGAGATCGATCGAGCATGTATCATCGATCGGGTGAAACGTGGCCCGTCAGATTGGCAGGAGAGATCGACGACGAAGGGACACAGAGGTACAGGATGACCTTGAGAAATGTGCAAAGGGCATGTATGGACAAAAAGGTAAGGTTTTTCGGGGTTTTGGGTTAATTTATTTAGGGCTAAGGTGGAAGAGGGTTTTGTTATGAAGTGAGGGTCGGTTTAACATATGAGTGGGATAGAATGTAAGCGGGAGAGTGAGGAAAGTGGAGTGATGGCCCGTGTGGGGCCCCTTCCAAGACAGCAAATCCGACCATCTTCTTCCTTTAATCTTCAAACTAGCAGCGTTGCACCTTAGGGCTAACACTGGCTCCTTCTAGGGATGCAAGCCTAGCTGTGAGGTTTCAAGAACTGTAGATTACTGCCTTTCCAGTAAAATCAAAATCAGATCTTCCTCCTAGGGTTCCATTGGGCATGGAGTCAATTTTGCATAAAACTAAAAACTGGGATAGAAACATATTTACAAAGCCAAGGCCTTTACAACCTTAAACAAAATAAAGCTTGAGAAAATGCCCATTGATTGGGCCATTGAAAACACTTTCCCCGTCTAGATTGTGAAGGATGAAGGTGTTGTTTATGTGAGCCTGGGTAATGATGAAAGGTCCTGTCCACAAAGCATCGAATTTCCATGATTACCCTTATTTTCCTTGAATGCATCCCACTTGAGGACCCAGTCACCAACATGAAAACTGTCCATCTTTTCCTTTTTATCAAAGACTTCCTTGATCTTCTTTTGATGCAATGTTGACTTCTCAATTAGTTGTTCCCTAATCTGCTGGACTTCAATCAAGTCACTCATCCTCCTTGCCATGTCATCTCCTTCATCCAGCTCCTCTTGCAAGAACTTGGCTACAGGGAGGGTCAATTGGATAGGAAAAACAACCTCAGTACCATACACCAACTTGAAAGGAGAGTTCCCTATGGATTTCTTGCTGGTAACTCTGTCAGCCCACAGTGCAAACTTCAGCTTGGAATCCTAGCTCCTTTTGTTGTCTTCCAACAGTTTTTTTATTATCCTTACGAGGGTCTTATTTGATGATTCAACCAAGCCATTGCCTTGATGGTAATATGAGGTAGAATGCACTAATTGAATGTCCATTGATTCACACATGTCCACCAATTCCTTCACTCTTAAAGCTGTTTCATTATTAGTGACTAGCTTGGTCGGGTAGCCAAATCTAGTGAAAATATTCTCAGTTAGGAACTTCATGACAACCTAGTGATCAACCTTCTTAGTGGGTATAGCTTCAATCCATTTCGTAAAATAGTCAGTGGCTACTAAAATCCACCTGTGTTGGCCACTGGAATGTGGATTAATCTCCCCTATGAAATCTCAACCCCACTGCTAGAAGGGACCATTGGTGTGTATGGGCTTCAAGGGTAGAGATTTCAGCTGTTGTCTTCCTATAAACCTCTAACACTTGTCACAAGATTTCACAAATGAAAACACATCATAAAACAAAGTAGGCCAATAATACCCAGCCCTCGGGATCTTGTGGGCTGTGGTTTTCCAATAATGATGCCCTCCACAGATGCTAGAATGAAAATGGTGTATAACTTCCATAGATTGTTCTTTATCTAGACATCTCAAGAGGATTCTAGATGGGTCCCTCCAATAAAGCAGGTTCTTATTAATACAAAACTTAGCTAATCTGAGCTTAATGGTCCTAGCCTGTCCTAAGCTAAGCCTTGGAGGGACTTCTAGCTTCAATAAGAAATGAACTATACTAGAATACCACTCACAAGTGGATAAATTCTCGGCCAAAGACTGGTTTTGTTCGTGCTTTCCTGCTGCTTCCTCTGTTTGTTATCCATCTAAATTTAAGATCATGCAATTTATGTCCAGCAGACTTCATTTTTCCTTGGCCATAAGCTTAGCCAAGCCTTGGCCTTTGACAAGCTTGGTGGGCTTCACCTCAATATCGAATTCTATGAGTTTTGCAATCCATTTGGCTCTCCTTCCATCAACATCTGGCTGGGTTAGGAGATCCTTTACTAAAGCAGAATGCACATAGGAAACCACCTCGGAGTGGAGAATGTAAATTTGAATGCCTTTAAGGACTTTATAAGAGCATATGCTTGTTTTTCAATAAGGTAATACCTTAATTCAGCATCCCTCAATGTTTTGCTGAAGAAGGCCACTGGGTGCTCTACATCTTCACCATTTTTCTGCCACAAGACTGCTACAAGTGTATCATAAGAGGCAAAAGAGAAGATATAAAACTCCTTGGTGTAGTCTAGGTTGATCAAAGTGGGAGATTCCATGATAGCTCTTTTAATGGCTTCGAAGGATATTCTTGCAGCCTCTGTCCATTTTATCTCTGACCCCTTTTTTAGCATGGAAGTGATGTGCTTCACCAACTTTGCAAAGTTTGGAATAAACCTTCTCACAAAGTTAATGCTACCTAGAAAGGATTGGATGTCCCTTTTTGACCTTGGGATGGACAATGTCTGTATTGCTTGGACTCTTTTTAGATCAATTTTAACACATGCAGTAGAAACAATATGCCCTAAAAGTTTGCCTTCTCCAAGAGAAAACTATGACTTCCCTGGATTTACTGAAATTCCAAACCTTCTACACTTTAGGAACACCTTCCTCAAATGCTGTAAATGATCCTTGTGACTGTTGGAGAAAATTGTTATGTCATCAAGATAGATAAGGACAAACTTGTCCTTCTCTCCCACGAAGGCTATATCCATGGCCCTCTGAAAAGTAGCCCCAACATTCATTAGTCCAAAAGGCATCTTAGAGTACATGAAAGTGCCCCAAGGAGTAGTGAATGCAACCTTTTCTTGGTCTTCTAGGTGTACGACAATCTGATTGTAGCCTGAAAATCCATCTAAGAAAGGCATGACTCTAGCCCCTGAAACTTTTTGCAGCAAATGTTCCATCTTGGGCAGGGGGTAGTTGTCTTCTTTAGAGAACTTGTTCAGATTCCTGAAATCAACACAAAGCCTGATTTGTCCATTCTTCTCCCTCACTATCACAAGGTTAGCTATCAACTTCAAGTACCTTAAGGGAACTATGATTTTGGCATTTAGCAACTTCTTGATCTCCTTTTCAATCAAAGGTAACAAGAGAGGGTTAATCGGCCTCAGTTTCTGCTTGAAGGGGATGGTGTTCTTCTCGAGTGGAATATTATGCTGAATAACGCTGGTGTCATAGGTCTTAAGATCGCTATATTTCCAAGCGAATACATCAGAAAATTGTTTCATTAGGATGCAATACTCAGAGCATTGGGCAGAGGACAAATGAGTGGACAAATTGATATACTTTGGGTGGGCTGGAGTCCCTATATTATGTCCTTGAACTGCAACTCACTTTCTTTTTTGGCACGTTTATAAGGTACATCGTTATGGTCAAACAACCTCTCTAAGGGAACCAACCCTTTTGGTATATGGTTACTAGGCAGGTGCACAATGCTATCCTGACCAATTTTCTCTCTCAGCTTGGACTGGTTACATTCCTTAACGGATTCATTCTCTTGGTCAATTTTCAATTCCGAGAATTCATCAATGACCTGTAGGAACCTATTGACTTCATCATCATCTTCAAAAACCTTCCAGTACTTGACGTTGTCAGGTAAAGACGGTCTATATTTCACTTGGACTTCGTAAGTCAACTTAGGAGGCAAAGGAGGGATAAAAGTGTTAGCAGACATAGCAAGGGAATCAGCAAGCTGATTCTTAGCTCTAAGGATGTAGAAAATACTAAAGCTATTGAAAGAATCCTTGAGCTTCCATACCTCATCTCTGTATGCCTTCAGCCTATGGTGCTTTGCTTGGAATGCCTTATTCACTTGTTGGATAATAAGGTCTGCATCTCCAAACACTTCCAGATCTTTGATGCCCATTTCTTTAGCAGCGTTTAAGCCTAACATCAAGGCTTCATATTGTGCTATGTTATTGGTGACCTGAAAAGTTAGATTGAAAGATAAATGCATGCATTCTTGTGTGGGAGATACAAGAACTACACCTACTCTTGTAGCTTCCTTAGAGTAAGCCCCATCAAAGAACATATCCCATATTCATGGGCTTCCTTCCTCTGTGATATGGCAAACCAGCTTTCTAAGCTGAATGGAGGCCAATTAGGATTCTTCTACTTGGAGGATACATGCCCCAAAATCAGTATCAACAACATAGATGGGATGATTATCAGGATTCCCTTCATCGCTGATGATATAAGCTAACTGAGCCTCTCTGTACAATCTCCTACTTTCACCTCCAAATACTGGGACAGTGACATAGGACAGGTCATTCTGCAATGTCCCACCTAATATTTTAATCCATCCTCTGGAAAGTAACATGCCAAACTTGGGGAGAACATCTGCTACCACAATATCCATCATCATGCTCTTCATGAGCAGCTGAGACAAGGTGATAGCTAGGTCTTTGATTGACCCCAAACATTTCACCTTTCTAGAGTCAAAAGAAAACAAGTCATGATACGACCTAGTGATGTCTAGGCCCAACTCGTCCATGATAGCCTTGGGCATTAGATTATGGTTGGCACCTATGTCTAGAAGACAATTGTGAATGATTTTGTCATGAATAGTCAAGGAGACATAGAATGACGGGGAATTGTCATAAGGATGTTCAATCATTGGGCTGAGGGCAACGACTGGCTTGTCATCTTGCAAATTCACATAGTCATTGGGTGCCTGTGTGGTTTTAAGCTCAAGGGCCTCAAGGATGGGTCTCTTAAAGGATTCATTCTTCACTAGTTCCATCAGAGGTATAGCTATTTTTAGCTTTTGGATTTCTGATTCAAAACTGAAAGGAGAAGGGAACTTATCAGGGCCTCTTACCTCTTGAGTTGGAGCTTTGAGAATGATGGGATCAACTACTAGTCATTTTTTCTTGTTAGTTTGTTGCATTGTAGGGATGGTAGCCCTCTGAATAGGGGTTTGCTAGGCAGTAGTCACCTTGGACCTTAGATTGTATCTGTGTTGGTCATCAGTTTGCAAAACATCCCCACCATCTCACTCTTGGTTGTTTTGGTCCTCGGATAGTGACTCTTCATATGTAGATAGGGTCAAAAAAGAGGCACTGCCCTTGTCTTCCAGACAATGGATCTCATCGTCTTCCTCATACTGATCTTCATCCATGACTACATTCTGCAAGGGGGTCTTCATCCTTTGATCTTCATTTGCATCTTTGTTTCTTTGAGGAACCTGCAACTACTCATTAGCTCTTCTGTATGGGTTCGAGCTTCTAAAAGCAAAGGCATTAGGAGCTCTTCCTTTCCCAGAGTGTTGTTCCATCCTTAGCTTAGATATTTCAAAGGCTAATGATTCTATTATTTTGGTCATCTTATCTATCTTGGGATCTGAAGATGATGAAGATTCACCCCTTTGTCTCCTTCGATCTACATGTCCCTTGAGTTTCTCTGCAGCCATGATGTTGGATTCTACCTCCAAGGCTGCATCCTGCATCTCGACCAAAGTGGCACATCTTCTCTCTCTCAATAGTAGACAGAAGTCAGAATAAAAAGCATTGGCATAGGTGAGTTTAGCCGAGGTAGGTGTGGGTTTCACTTCAGTTGGTATCTTGCTGTACATGTGGTTAAACCTTTTATTGAAATCAGATAGTGACTCACCATTTTCCCTTTTCAGGCTCCCAAACTGAGTATGGTAGTAGAGGAGATCTTTCTTATCCCCACAATGCTTTAAGAATACATCATCTAATGCTTCAATATCTGTTACAGACCGCAGGATCAATTCTCTGAACCATTTCCTAGCCTCTCCATCTAGGCTTTGGACGAATACTCTCATCCATACATCGTCTTCACTAATATCTAGATTATCAGCATAGCTATAGAATGATTCAAGATGTTCTTTAGTTCTAAACCCTTCTGTCCCAGTAAACTTAGGCATGTATTTATGATATTCTCTAGTAGGCATAGCATTCAAAGGAATGGGCAGTACTAGAGGTCCATACCTAGTAGCTATAATTCTTTTCATTTTTGGTGGGTGTTTGTTGGTCTGCCATCGTTGTGGCAGCTACAAGGGTACTGGAAGTTTGAATGACAGAGGGTTGAGGAGTGACTGATAAGACTAAAGGGATATGATGGATAGGAGGTGAGGCTCCCTTTGGGCTCACAACAAAAGGAGAACCTAAAGAATCAGGAGCTTTATATATCTCTAAGATTTTTTCTTTACTGCTAGTATTAGATACTATACTCTCAACATGTATTTGTTCTATTGTAGGATTTTCTTGAAGATCTATAGAAAATTGTATAGGTTTACCTGAACCTGATGCTCCTCTTTGGAAAGCATTTCTTTCTTTGATGATATTTTTAGGGTCAGGTACTGGGTCAGCTTGTGACTTCTCAGGATTTCTCCGAGTATGCCTTCCAAACTGAGCCAGAATTATGGAGTGGAGTCGCCAAGAGGTTCATCCTCTAGTAGATTCGCCAGATAGATGATTACAACCGGAATAGTGTCCAGAATTTGTCTATCATCAAAGATGGATCTCTGTCGTCTCCTAGGGAAGCTGAGCTTCAATCTCCTCTCCCCAGCAACGGCACCAGTTATGTTATCACTCCAGGAAACTCTCCTAGGTTGCAGCTTGGAGATGTCTGGTAACATATAATCTTCAATATTGTTCTCTGAACTATTGGAATAAATAATGGTTTGGATCAAGCTAGCTAACCACTTAGACTCTATTATTACTCAAGACATGCATGAACACCCTCAGCCTACAAGGCTTTATACCACCAATGCTCAATAGTTTGTAGATTAGGTGAATAAATGGAGAATACTAACCATACGAGTAGATACATACATAAGAATATGATGGCCAGCTATAGAAAGTAAATGAAACTTGTTAATCTAATACATCAATGTAGAGATAAGATTACAATTATCTAGCATTATACACAAAAGAAACTTGAACGGCCTATTCAAGTGCAAGCTTAGAACAGAAGAGAAATTGGGATATTGAACATATGACAACAAAAGAAGCTTGTATTACTGATGAATGAAGATGAGAAGCTTGAGTAGCAAAGTCTCTATAGTCTCCAGAAGTTGAACCCTGATTACATCTTACTTTGAGCTATTTATAGCTCTTTACAATGCTCTCAAGCTTTTTAGGGCTTGAGGTGTCTTAATCTATCCCCATTGTCTTTAACTACCTAATGGCAAATAAGGAAATAATTATTTTTCCATCATGAAAACGGTAATTAATTCTGGTACAACACTACCCTGTTATGTGGCTGGCTTGATTGTGCCAGTGAGGCTCCATGACTGTTTAATTCTGTTTGATTGAATTGTGCTGTGTCCTTCCTCGTTTGGCCATACTTTCTGTTAATTTAGTTCAGCGGTCTGACTGTCACAATACTGACAGAGTCAACAACCTTCCTCCTCAGGTAACTGGTAGGAAGTAGAGTATGAAGTGCATGGGTAGCTGGACATGCCACTTAGGAAGAACAGAGTAATGGCAGGATGGTGGAGGACAAGCGGGTAGTTGTTTTATGAATGAAATCACACAGACAAAGTAATGGAAGAGTGGCGAAGGACAAGCAGGAGCGATCATAAATGAGGACCGCTGGATCGGAAGAAATGGATAGAGGGGATCGATTACATGAGGTTTGTGGTCTTTGGCGGGAGCAGAAAAGTCCAAGTCATTGGATCTCAATGGACAGATCAGACGGCTATCGGGCGGAGGAGGTGCTTGGACAATAGCACCCGAGGGGGTGGTTTGGTTTGGGTGGTTACGACTTTTATCGAGCGCTTATCAGGCAGTAAGAGGTAAAGGGTGGAGTCCGCCCAATGCCACTCAATGCAAGACATGTAGCAGAGGAGGAGAAAGACAAACCGCCTTTATCGTGCGGGTACTCCTCTCGCTAGTTGTCCGCGTGATAAGAGCGACAGTCGTTAGATATAGCGGGAGTGATCTAACGACAGAGATCGATCGAGCATGTCTCGTCGATCGGGTGAAACATGGGCCATAAGATCGGTGAGAGAGATCAATGATAGAGGGACACAAAGGTACAGGATGACCTCGAGAAATGTACAGAGCGCGCGTATGGATAGAAAGGTAAGGTTTTTCATGGTTTTGGGTTAATTTATTTAGGGCTAAGGCAGAAGAGGGTTTTGTTAAGAAGTAAGAGTTGGTTTAATATATGAGCGAGATAGAATGTAAGTGGGAGAGTGGGGAAAGTGGAGTGATGGCCCATCTGGGGCCCCTTCCAAGACAAAAAATTAGACCATCTTCTTCCTTTAATCTTCAAACTAGCAGTGCTGCACCTTAGGGCTAACAACAACCACTTGGGTTCACTGGCATGCCTTGCCTTGCAAATGGCTTGGCACTTCAACCAATGTTCTGCTTTTGTTGTTGACCCAATATAAAAATTGTTGGTTGCTTTCTTACTAAGTAGCCTGTTGTACCAATGTGATCCCTCGTTGCTTGGAAATATGACTAATGGCCTTCCCACTGAGAATCATGTTCCTCCTTTGCAACACATGCATTCGATGCAATATTCTCCTTGGAAACCACTTTTCCAAGTATAACCCATCTAAGTGAAATACAACAATGAGTTTCAATATTAGTAATAACAAGAAAATAAATGACCATTCTTTTACCTTCACGGTTCCAAATTCCATCTGGAAGAATGCATTCACCATCTCTTTCGCTTCTTGGCATCAACACATCAAATCGCATTGTAGACCATTTGATATTTTAAAAGGCCTACAATATTTTTTTGCATTTTTGTCCACTTTCTCTTCTTGATTCCATCATCCTCCAGTATTAACATGTTTCTCATGTCATGATCTAAAAATTAAGGCTAATCATGAGCCTCTTTCTCAAGCTTGAACCTTCCAAAATCCTACGACATCTTGTCACAAGAAACAACATTTACCTTGAAAAACACTCATGGAAGAATATAACTTGACGACCTCTTCCTTTTTCTTCTTCAAAGAAACAAATGTCACATCATGTGAACATCACCATGCACTCTTACATCTTGGTGTATAAACCATAGACTAAACACAAGTCGACAAAACATGCTTCTTCAAAACCACTGAATTTCAAATCAAGCAAAAGTGTGTACAACAACTTGACGATTTACAACAAGAATTCCACATTCTCATGAAACAATTCGTCACATATCCCTTTCACCTTTGGAGACAAAATCAACTCTTCCAGGTCAATATAACATACATGTAACAATAAATCGACCACACAAGCCTACACTCATGCATGTGCAAATGATCAGCATTCTCAAGTTGACAACATACACGTTAACGAAGCAATCAACCAACACAAGTCAATCACTCATGCATGTTTAAGCACAATGAAACTATTAAAAATCCCACTGTTCACACACACAAACTCTCATGCATGTATAACAATTCTCAACTCTCTCATAAGTACAAGAATCCCATTGGTATGTACGAGTACTTAAAGAGATGAAATGACCAAATTTGTTGTAATAAAGTGAGTCAACATAATCCACTTTCGAACACCTTCCTGGCGTAAACATGCAAGTTTAAGAATGCAACATGCATGCAAATTTGTAGTTGCAAATTTCCATCTTTGTTGCATCTAAGTGAGTCAACATAACTCTACTTTCACAACATCTTGCTTCATGCAATATGCAGCATACTTTCAGGATAAAAGAAATGTAAGGTCTTAATTGGTTAATTTATCTAACCATTTGTTTCCAAAACATTTCAATGGCACTTCTTTTAGCTGCACTTCATCATGTGTATCATCCTTACCCACATCAATTATGGAATCCTCTTTTCCATTCTTGCCAAAATCTCTCTCCACCTTCTTCAAATGTTTTGGATGAATTATTGGATGCAAAGTCCAACACTTGTCTACAGGATGACCTTGCTTATGTTAATGAGTGCAAAATAATTGCATATTCTTTTCAACATGGTTTCCATTATCCAATGGATGTTTGGCTTTCTGTCTCTTTTGTTTTGAAAGTTTCCTGTGTATGGCTATCCTCTTCCAACACCTCAAAACAATATGGTTATTCAAATCACAAAAGGAACATGTAAATTTTCTCCAAATCTTATGTGAAGATTTTCCATGTTTATCATAATCAAAAGAAACTTGATTAAAGGCATATTTATACCTTGCACATTCACCTTTGTCACCTTCTTGAGGAGGTTAATTTGATGAGGTAGTGGCTCTCTTCGGAATACCAACAATGGTTTCAATGACCTTAGAGCTTTCAACATCTTCTTGTTTGCATTTCCACTAGTTGCATACTTATGCGCATCTTCTTGCAAAGTGGGTATAGAACTTTTGCATTCCTCATGAACACAAACTTCACAAACTTGAGGTAATGTACATGTAATGAAATTCCTTCTTGGAACACCTTCATGTTCCTCCTTGGTTTTGGAGCATTCTCCATCATGTTGTCCATAACCAAGACCCAAATACCTAGGCCTTTCCTCAACAACAATTGTCTCAACTATGCCTTGTGCATGTTTTCCTAACCCTTTACCTTCATAACTCATCTTCATTAATAATTTGGACACTATTCCTCTAGTGTGTCTTTCAAAAGCACCAAAACACTCATTTTGAGAGGAAATTGATGATAAAATTGAATTGCATACCTCATTTTCATGCACATACTTTTCTAGGGTTTCCTTGGCATCATGGAGTTGAATCTCCATCTATGCATCTCTTCAAGAAGCTCTTGCTTCTCCTCCTTCATGGCCATCAACTTCTCTTGAAGTATAGTGTTCTCATTCCTATCTTCATACACCTCTTGCACCATATCTCTCATGATGATAATATTTTGCGACATCTCTTTATCAAATAGTCTTGCTAAGGAAGATGGATTAGAAACATCACTTGTTGAAGCTGCCATCACATAAAATTGCATACAGTTAAATTCTCCTTACACAAATACAAAACCAATAACTAATTTTCTAGGCAACCTTGGCAAACCATCTCAGGGTTAAAATGAGCTAACAAGTGCTCTGATACCAACTTGATCTGAATGTTGGGAAAACTTGTTAATTCTATGCAAGCTCCCTCATCAGTGTTAAAAATGTGTTTAGGATCGTCTCAAATTAACCAAAATGTGAAGGATTATGTGTCAAGTATTGAGTGTATTTTATGATAAATTCATGGGGTCAATTATTTGTTTAAAAACACATTTACATTTAGTAAAATGCAGAAGTAAAACACAATAAACTCATAACACAAAGTTGATAAAGGAGTTCACTCCTCTTGGGCTACATCTCCTTGGACCTGCTTTAATGGTCAGGTCCTCTCTGGATTAATGCTCAATTCTCTGATTACATGCACCTGTAGTGCTCCAATGGCTTTGCAACCTACTCCAATGGATTCAGAAGACCCAAAAACCCCAAAAACAACTTTCCAAAATCTACAGTTGGACTCCGGCTAATCTAAGCTTGACCTCCTGTCCTGGTGGCCCTAAGCTTCCTTAAACTTCAACGTATAAAAATCATGAATAGAAGTGCTTTTCTGCCTCTGCAATCTATTCTATTGTGTTCAGAGATTCCAAATCATCTAGGAATGACTCTTTCTGAGCCAAAATTAGTCGAAAACTGCCAAAGTTATGGCTTCTTCAGTTTTTCGAGGAAATCTCCACTAAATTTGGAGAAACTCCACTTAACTTTGCCAAATTTGGAGGAATTTCGGATTTAGTGGACCTACCAAAATCGTTGCCAAGTTAATCTCAAAATTAATTAACATATAAGCATGATTAATTAATGTTAAACCCACTTAATTCTTTAATGGCGCAGTTAACACTAACTCTTAGCAGTTAAGGAGTTGTCGGTCACATGCTAGTTGTAAATGCTAGTGGTTACCGAATGGTTAGGCTACCTGGTGGTATGTAATTGCTATTGGTTAAGTGGGAGCATTCACATGCTAGAGTTTAGCATTATGGTTACCTCCAAACTTCGTCGACATTAAAGTTTAAATAGAACATGCGCCCCATACTCATTAAGAAACATGTTGTGGTATGGAGGTAAGTTGTGGGGCTTGTGTGGGCCAGGTCATGGGTTCATCTCCGTGGCCTGCAATTAAGCTTTTGCATGAACTTTGAGAGGGCACGTGGCAACCTCTGGGATTGCCACATGTCACCCTCTCATTGGTCCACCGAATGTGCTGTTGACCAATCTGATACCGACAAGTGTCAAAATCTGGCTAAGCCACCTATGGGAATATTTTGGAAATAATCCAAAGAATATTCCATAGAATATTCCTTTTCCTAACTGGGCTGTACGAATACCTAGTGAGCATCATAGTCACAAAAAATTTCATGTTTGACAAAACAGACAATAGGCTTTAGCTTTCTCATACGAACTCTGTTTTCAATGAAACGTGTTGCGTTGGGATTGTATCACTGAGATGGACACGATCATTAAGGTTTTGATCTATTCCAAGCACTTTGAATTTTGATCAAATGTTTGCCCCTAATCCAAATTCTGATCACCAATGGAATAGGTTTTAGAGCCATTGGAGCACTTCTGAAGAGACATTTTGCATGTTTGAGTCTATGGGTGCTAAGGTCAACCAATGGGTTGAATCATTTTTGGAAGGTTCTTGAGAATAGAGAGGACCTTGTAGGGTTTTTCTAGCCTTTATATATTTTATGCAGTAACTAAGACATATATGTTGTAGCTCATGTTTCTCTTTTCTCATTATGCCTTTGAGGAAATTTCTCTTTTAGTACTTCAAGTGAATTGTTGTACTGGTTATGTTCATTGTCAGATGGAGTATGGGGTCTTGATTTGAGAACCATTTTCTTGTTGATTGTTTCATGACTGACTGTAGATTGTCATATTTTTAGAGTGAGATTTCTTTATAAAATAATGTTTCCTTGAAGGGGAAACTAGCCACTCTTTTGGTCAACGCACTTTATGTACTCTTTATCATTGAAGTATTTTGAGCACAATGAGATTGGGTCAAGCCATTGGAAGCTGGACCAAGGGGATGTATCCCAGGAGGGGTGAACTTCTTTATCAATTGATGTGTGTATTATTGTTATGCTACTGTTCAATGTTTTTGTGTGTAAAAACTCATGTAAAACTTGCAATTTTACCTCATAATCCTCAAGCACTTTGTTTACTATTCTGAATTGAAATTTAGCATATCAAACACTAACTTTCCCATTCCGATCAAGTATGGTATCAGTGCTCTTAGTTTTCTTTGTGCAAGGAGGATTTAACTGTTTGCAAGTGAATGTGGAGCTTACAAGTTTGAAGCTCAAAAGAGGAGAAGGTTTGGGTAGGAGAGCAAGATTGCCACAATCTCCTCCACCAGTTCTATCTCAAACTATAATTGAAGCTTCAATAAGAATGGGCATGAGTTAAAAGCATAATAGTATCCAAGATTCGGAGGACATTATTTTTTTTCTCCAACAAGAGAACATGGAGATCAAAAGACTACTTGAACCTTTTGAGGAAGAGAATCAAAAGGCACACCTCATGTTGCACAATGTTGTGGAGGAACAAAATGATGAATGTTGTTCTACCAAAGAAACATAGAGTCCCTCCAATACTAGGAAAGCTTGTGGACATGGCAAGAATGCAACCTATGTCTCTTGTCAAATGGAGGATGACTCTTATGTGCTGGGGACACAAGGAGGTTTCCTTGAAGCATCCTCTGCTACTTCATCTAGGGTAGAGAAGAAGGAGGAATTGTTGGATGAGTACCCACAAGAGGCTAGTGTAGAAAGCCCCTTAGAGAAGGAATATGGCCAAGTCTTCACCTTTTATCCGCATGATGATGAGGATGAGGTTCTATCATCACCAAAGTTCAAGAAGCTGAAATAAGAAAGACCAAGTGTCTAAGAAGACACCTAAAGAATTAGGAATGAGTTTAAGAGCATCGTTGTCCCTCAGTCGAAAGATGAGGAAAATGGTACAAGCATTTACATGCAGTTTCTTTACATGAAAATGTTGATTTAAGCTCTTTCTTAGCCTTTGAGAACCATATAAAAGCCATAGGAGCAACTCTCTTGTCCAATATAGATTACAAGGGAGGAGGCCTTGGAGTGAACAATCAGCGCATTATCCATCCAACTGAGGCAAAGGAGAGACCTCGATATGAAGGTTTGGGCTATGTTGAAAAGGAAGAATGGTCTTCCAGCGATAGCTCTTGGGTATGTTGTTCTTTTTGTCATAAGAGAGGACATGAGGAGGTAAACTGTTGGGATATGCATTCAGAATTGGAACCAGCTTTGTTTCTAAAGAAAAAGGAGGACATGAAATGAAAGACTTCTCCAAAGATAGATGAGAAAGTTGAAGAAGAGACTAAGACAAGTTCTTATCACCATTAAAGTTCTCTTCACTAGGCTCATAAGCCAAAGGACAACCATAAGAGGTACAAGTGTCTTGATTAGTAAAAGGCTTTTGATGATTACAAACAACATGATGATTTGAATAACATGTTGTGGAATGTTTTTCCTTGCACTTTTTGTCATGCCCCTAACGATTTTGTAGTTAAGTGCCACAAAAGGAAACAGTTAGTCAAGAATATGAATATGTCAATTGGAATTGAGACCAAGAAGGGAAATTCTCATCCAAGTTTAAAGACATTTGTGCCAAGAAAAAATCACAAAACGTTTTCCACTCATTGCAACATAAGTGGCTATTGGATTGAAAAGTGGTGGAAGTTGCATCCAAATCTTCATCCAAAGAAGGACAAACATGCAATGGGATCACCTGGTAAGGAGAAGGTAGAGGAATGTGCAAAGCACACCATAACCATTCCAGCAACAGTTCTAGAAGGAAGTGAAGTGCAGAAATAAATTTCCCTAGCATGGTAGGGTAAGAAATAGTTGGACTATTTGTCTAATTAAAGACAACATTAATATTTGTATTGCACTTGTTGCATGTCCCCATAGTTGGGCATTTTGTAAAAGTGATGTTTGTGAATAAATCACTTATATGCAACAATAATTTCTTTGGCATTGTTATGTTATTTTGGCTTGATGATGAGTCAATTTGTATGGGAATTTGGGAGTCAATTTTATTCCATATTGTAAGATGCATTTCCATTTGTGGACATTTTAGTAAGCATCGTAAAATTTTGGATGCATAGTTGCAGCACATTCAGTATGTTACAAATGTGTCAAGCACTCATTTATACAAGTATTTCCATGTGAGGCTTGTGTGGGTTATTTTCCGACGTTTTTTTGGATTTTATCCTTGGAAAATATTTTGTAGAAGATCGCCATTGGATTTCATTCTTGGGAAGGATGTTGCTATTGATGGCCATAGCGACATAGACAAAGCCAAGAATTACATTCAGGATTTCTCTCCTGAGTACCATGAAGAACTACAGCAAGACACCATTCTTGACAGCAGAACAAGAACTTCAAAATGAGGGAGCATGGAATACCTTCGTGTGGGGCCCAATGAAACCAATCCAAGCAAGGTCAAATGGTTCGAGATTTTAAAGGTGAGGGAACTATACCCTCATTTTCTGAAAAAATAAAAGTGATATTTTGGGGTCCAAAAGCTCCTAGTGTGGAGGAGTATCCAGAGCTTAGAAAAGTTGCTCAAAATTCAAAGCTTTTGAATCGGTGTGGAAACTGATTGACCCTGTAGTGCTCATCATCCTGAATCTGACGCTACTCGTTTCATGCGAAACAAACACTGTATGCTCCCAAAAACGTGTTTTGTCTGTTTTCTCAAACAGGTGAATTTGGTAAAAAAATGCAGCACTACACAGTCAGCAGTCCATACTACTGACATGGCAGGCTGACTAGGATGCTGACATGGCAGGTGAACATACAATTAATTGGGTATCCTCTGGTGAATCAGGTAGTGACAAGTGGCATGATTTCATTGGTTTGAAATGGAAAAATATTATTGGTTTGTGGATTTTTCGGTGGTCAATCATAGGCTGCCACGTGGAATGGCCAAGGTTCGCCACGTGGCAGCCCGAGGGCCACCAAAATTTATGGTAAGGTCCGGATAGCCTGCACCTAAATCGAAACCATAACATCCGCCTAGCAAACAACCACCATTAGCATTAGACCAAACTTGGCCACTTGATATGGAGGATGGAGTTATTATATTTAACGTGGGGCAAATTATGTTTGGGGGGTCAGGCTAAGGCCTAGCCCATGGCCACGGGCTACTAGAAGGGGGGCCGAGGGCTAAGGCCTAGGCCTCCCCCATGGTTGGAAACCACAACCATGTCTACCGTCGACGCATGTGAATAGGTCGGAACCACTGGCATTAATATTAAATGTTGATGACTCCAACTGCGAGGTCGCCTAACTGCCATGCCTTAGAAACTGCCTCCATCAAACCGTTGCAATGTTACCACGCCTGCCCAAACCATGACCAAGTAACCGCCTACCTACGAAACCAACACTAACCATCGATATTAACTTCTGACATATGACCAGGTTTTGTGCTTAGCCTAAACCGTTAGGAAGACCTCCAGTGGAGCGGGGCTAACGCTGGGGACCAGCTGTAGGGCTATAACTAGGGTCTCTCACACCACCAATTATTCCACATTATTAAGTCAATCCGGGATCGTTTGGTTCTTTCAAAGAGTAACTCAATC
>APFE031059792.1:0-30778 GCA_000404065.3 Pinus taeda | reverse complement strand
GTCACAGAATTTTCAATTTCTTGATAGTCCTGTTCATTAGTCTGGTTGTGGATCTCAGCAAAGGCTCCAGATGGTGATGTTGTAGCCTGAAGGGAACTGGTAGGCTGCTTAGAATTATCTCTTTTAAAACCTACCGACGGCTGAGATTCAGTCTTCTTATAGATTTCGTCTATAAAGGTTGTTCTACCAAGGGTCATCGGCCCTTTGGCTTTAGCTGGGGGTTTGATATTCTTTTCTATCTCTTTCTTCTTAGTCATACACTCTGGAAAAACTATCAAATCCTATCAACCAGCAATTCTGCTGAGAGGGCGGACGGTGGAGCAGGGCTTTTGCATGCTCCGTACGCAGGTTCTTACCTTCCATTTTTAAAATCCAACTCCCTCCTAGCAGATTTGTGCACTACTTATAAAGGACAAATGGCTATTACCCTTCCCCGGCAACGGCGCCAAAATGTAGGGCTATAACTAGGGTCTCTCACACCACCAATTATTCCACATTATTAAGTCAATCCGGGATCATTTGGTTCTTTCAAAGAGTAACTCAATCCAAGGCTGTTTTGCCCAAGTAATGCTCGGTAGTATAGTGCCCTAATGAATTGAAAGGAAACAGATACTAAACCATAACTGAATCAACTCAAGGATAAAATCACACAAATCAATCTGATCAGTCAAGGGTACGAAACCAATAACCCTTCCCTTTAGAAACTGATAAAGAAGGAAACCAAAGCAGAGGCTTATGGATCTGGGAGTCAGGCAGCGTCTTGCTGGGCTCACAACAGTCTTAGGCCTGCTATCACTCGGAAGTAACAAAAGCAAATAAGCGAAAGTAAATGGAACAGCAATTATGAAATGGAACAGCAGGAATTAAATGGAACAGCATAGGTAAATGGAACAGCATAAGTAAATGGAACAGCAGTAATCAAAACAGCATAAATAAATGGAACAGTAAACAGGAAACGTCAATCATATGGAACAACTAACTCAATTGGAACAACAATCTTAAACAGATGCACACATTCTAAGCTATTACAACAATCTGAGGGTAATGTATGACGTGACTATTTCTGAACAGAGTGATATTGTCTTCAAATCTCACAAACACTTATTTTATATGAATCCAATGATGATACCAGTCATACCAATACCGGGATGCAAGTCAGAGAAATTCACTTTAGATAATACAGAGACATGAATGAAGAAACTTATTCAGATTCAGAAATTAACTGAAGAGCATAGTCTATCATGTAAAAAGTATATCAGATTGCTGGAACAAAGGAAATAATCAAACCACACTAATCACCGTATGATACAACAGCGAGTGACCGTCGGAGCTGGGCCCTTGGCTACCAATGGTACACCGCTTAAAGCTACTTCAGATGCAGAGGCAAAGTGAACACAAAGTTCTTTATATTGATTGCATTAACAAAGATACACAAGATCAAGTCTCAGCAAAACTTAATGCTCAGAGTTGTTCCAAACCATGTAATTACAATAGTTGATCTCTCCCACGCTCAATGGCGTGGTATCTTTATATAACAGAAATGACGGAGATATCTAGATACAAAAGATAAACTAAAGCAGTGATCCCTCAGGATCAGAGATCCTGAGGGATTCGCTAATCGTTCAGTTCTTCTCATTCCTTTCTTGCGCTCTCCGTCTTGGCGTCCACGTTCTTTTCCCTGGATCATTTGGCTCTAATTCTACTTGATCGCGTCCGCATCCGGTTTCCTAGCGAGGGGACAGCAGTTGCTTTCCCTTTGCTTCTTGTTTCTGCTTGATGATCCCCTGTTTCCGCGTCCTTCTACATAGAAAACATCGATTATTGGTGATTGAGCTTCGTTTGTCCCTTTTCACACAATTTATCAAAATCCTCTTATTCTTTAGACTTATAATGTAGAAAAGGTTAGGAAACTTATTAGAAAACCACTAGATTACTATTCAAAAAGCATACCTTTCAAGCGCTCCACACCAGCCCTTGGGCTTATGGAGGCATATGTGACTAGGGGCGTGCAAAAATTTGGGGGCCTTAATGGCGAACTTATCAGTCCTACAATTTCACCCACTGAGAAGGAATAATGCCAGATTTAATGGGAAGTTTCTGTGTTTGGAGCGCTCGAGCCAGGTTATAGCTGAATTTTAGGATGGTTAGATGAAAAAACTTGGGAAAAGGAGGAAATAGGCATAACTTCCTCCGTTTCTGCTCTTTTCAAGAGCAGGAAGAGGCTAGACAGGTATTTTTTGGTCTTCTAAAGCCAATGGAACAAGTTTCAGAGCCATTGAAGCACTTCTGAAGATACTTTTTGCAGGTTTGAGTCTATGGGTGTTAGGATCAACCAGTGGGTTGAATCAGCTTTTGAAGGCTTTTGAGAATAGAGAGGACCTTGTAGGGGTTTCCTAGCCTTCATTTGTTTTCTACCGTAGCTGAGACATCTATAGTCTAGCTCATGTTTCTCTTTTCTCATTGTGTCTTTGAGGAAACCTCTATTTTAGTACTTCAAGTGAATTGTTGTACTTGTTATGCTCATTGTCAGATGGAGTATGGGGTCTTGATTTGAGAACCCTTTTCTTGCTAATTATTTCATGACTGATTATAGGTTTTCATGTTTTTAGAGTGAGATTTCTTTACAGAAGAATGTTTCCTTGAAGGGGAAACTAGCCACTCTTTTGGTTAGCACACTTTATGTACTCTTTACCACTGAAGCATTTTGAGCATAATGAGATTGGGTCAATCCATTAGAAGTTGGACGAAGGAGACGTAGCCCAGGAGGGGTGAACACCTTTATTAATTGCTGAGTGTATTACTATTATGCTAATGTTCAGTGTTTTTTTATTCATGTCTAAACCTCATGAATTACATATAAAGACATAAAAGCTCATGTAAAACTTACAATTTTACCTCATAATTGTCAACCACTTTGTTTACTATTCTAAATTGGAATTTAGAACAACAAACACTAACTTTCCCATTCAGATCAGTGAAGGAGGGTAGGTAGATTGAGAGGGGAAGGAGAGTGGAAGAAGAGAAAGATAGAGGGGGAATAAGATAGAGAGTTGGAAATAAATTGTGAGACAGAATGAGAAAGGGATGGATGGAGAGAGTGGAGGGGGAAATGAGAAAGATAGACATAGAGAGGGATATATAATGATGGGGGAGATAGAGATATATGTATAGGAGTGAGGGAGGAAGATAGAGATAGATATGGTGGGGGGATAGAGACAGGAGAAGAGATATAAAGAGAGGGAGAGGGAGTGATGGGGAAGAGATGGAAATGGATTGTGAGGAAGTGAGTATGGGATAGAGAGAGAGGATACAGAGAGGGAGATAGAGACAGAGATGGAGGAGGGATAAAGTGGGAGATATAGAGATTGGTGGGGAGAAGAAAGAAAGAGAGTGAGAGAAAGGATATAGGGATTAATATAGAGATAGAATTATGCATGCATTCTTTAATGCATGTATATTCCTAATATTACTGAGCTAACAAGAGAAGGAAAGGGAGGAAGGTAGGTAGGGAAGTTAATGCAAGGGAAATTAATCATATGAACATGTGTGCATGTTGATAACATGTGGGTGTTTGGAACAATGTGTGAATTCTCCTAAGAATGTGTGACCACCTTTTCTACTAGCCTAATCCCTGTGTTCTTGCCACTCACCTGACTTCCAAACACTAGTCTCGTGAACAAGAAAAAAGAGTAACATATGTCTTAAAACTTCGTATGTTTTTTCTTGTAACTGGAAATAAGAGTTTTATAGATTTGTGTTATTGGTAATCAATTTTTTGTGTCATTATGTAGATGGAAGCCAATATTTATCGAATAAAATATAATTTGAGTAATGAAGACAATTATTGTCTTGTTAAGGAATTGGAAAACAATTTTTGTCTCCTGGTGCAATTTGAAGGAATTTTTTTTATCTTGCTTTGAAATTGGAAGACAATTTTTGTCCTTTTATGTAAGATTGGGAGACAATCTTTGTTTTCTTGCACAATTGGAGGAAATTGTTTGTAATTCAAAGACAATTTATATCTTTATTTCTGATGATAATACAATGTTGTATCCTTGTAATTGAAAACCGTATAAATTTGGGAAACCGTCGCAGTTGGAAAATAAATTCATAAAGGAAAAAATAACCCGTAGAAAATATCATTGAAGAAAGAGAACATGCCAGGGTATGTATGGAAATTGTATAGTTTTATAAATGTAGAATCCAACTTCCAGAACAATAGATGAACCTCCAATGAATATTCTATCAAAACAAATTGTTGTGGAGGATCAAATCATGGTTAATTTTCTTCGAGTGATTATAGTATGAACAAAATTAGAGACGCATCTGGTGCATAAATTCTTCAAGAATAAGTTCATATGGTGCATTCTTTTATTGAACAATGCAACATTTGAGAAACCACTCCTGAACATGTCTACTCCCCTTTAGGGAAAGTAAGCACATAACAAATAAGCAATATTTTCATAATGTGAGAACATCAATCAACAAAGAAATCACATGTACATAGCTTGTTTTTGGGAGGTGGTTGATGTAGATAAAACAAATTTATATGAGTGCAACACTATTTAGGGAACTTTTGAATTTCATTAAATTCGAAAAATTGAAAATTTTGTTGAAAATGTAGGAAGAAAAGTCTCAATTTGATTTTTTCCTTAATTAAATTGAGGAAATTCAAAATTTCATATCAACAGAAAACTTAGAGGAGTTAATTGAGGTGACATGGCTCTTCTCACTCAATTAAGAACAATCAATTCAAGTTAATGAGTTGAGGTTCAGTTTACTTGTCTTGATTCCTAAAAAATAAGAATCTAGCTCAGTTAATTCGATTTAGGGGCATGAAGTTCAGTTGTGTGCAGTGGGTTCCTAAATTTTAGGAGCCTAGTTTGAGTTAATTATGGTTGTAACAATTTAATTCAGTTAAATTGAGTTATGGTAAGTTAAAATAGTTCCAACTATTGGAGGAACTAGTGGAGGTCAAGTTGTGGGTGTGTAACCTTTTTTCACACTGAGTGATCATCCATATAACTAATCATCAACCTAAATTAACTCATGCATGCAGATAATTCAAGGTACTGAGTTGAGATTGGAGTTTCAGGGAAGTGTACTATCAATTTTAAATTATTCCAAGTTGTACCAGTGGTGCATGCAGTCAGAGAATTTACCTAAAGGAATTGCACAATCTAGATGAGGGAATTTCCTAATTAATAGGGGCCTAATTCCAAAGGAAACATCGCAAGGAAATAATATCTTGGAGGCTTGAAATTTTGGCTAATTATTGGCCAAGGTCGGTCAGTCAGGCAGAGGATATAAGATACAAGTGCAGGTTGAGCTCAAGTTTGAGTAGAGCATATTGTATTCATCCATATTATTTGATTAATGCACTACAGATTGTAAGGGGTTTTGAGCAGTTCTTTCACTTAGATAAATATTTGTGTATGTGTGTTGAATATTGATGAATTTTAACGATTTGTGTTCTCGATTGTGAATTTACTTGCATAGATCAGTATAGTAGCTTCTAGTCTTGTGATTTAGAAAATTTCATGAGCAATTTAGAATCTACACATTAATTTCTACATGGTATCATAGTTAGATTCACAGTCGAGAAGAGATTTAGAAGTTTTCATTATAAGAGGCTCAAATTTAAAGATTGGTGTTATAGATATTCTCCAGGACTGAGAAGATGGATTTCAAAGGACCTAGGCTCAAGTATGCTTTGGAAGGAACCACAAATTTCATGGCATGGAAGCTCTGAATGGAGGCAATATTTGATGATAATGGGCTGCTAGAATACATCAAGATATATGTAGCAAAACCCCCAACATCTGATGCCCAGGATCTTACTTAATGGAAGAAGGATGTGTCTAAAGCGAGGAGGATCATATTGGAGGGAGTTTGAGATCATATTGTATTGAATATCCATGGGAAAGAGACTCCGTTCATGATATGGAAAACAATGACAAAGTTTCTTGAGAATAATAGTGACCACAAGAAGTTGGAACTCAAGGACAATCTTCGAAGTATTAAGATGCAAAAGAATGAAACAATTTTGTACTACCTGAGAAGGTTTACACATTGTCGTGATGAACTTGGAGGGGTCGGTGTTACTATCCCTTAAGAATATTTGGAAGTTGTAGCCCTCTTGAGCCTTCCCAAGAGCTGGCATTGTTATCAAGATTTGGTAAATGGTAGAGAGAAGCTACCAAGCTTGGAGTGGTTATGGTCCAATCTAGTACGAGAAGAAATAAGATAGCGAAACTGATATGGGACCTCATCCAATGAAGAGGAAGATGAATTTACATTAGTCCACAAAGGAGAGAAGGCTAAGGGGAAGATGTCAAAAGGTGAGGCTCATTCTAGCCAAGAAGGAAAGCAGAAAGACTTGTCCAAAATCAACTACTTTCACTGTCATGAATTTAGGTGCTTTGCCATAAAATTTCCACATAAAAAGGCAAGAAAGAAGGAGCCCGCAGTATCAGCATTAGGTGAAGCTTTTTCTTCACAGTTTGAGCTTTACTTCACTCTCATCACATGCATGTCAAGTACAATGATGGGGAGCATGTGGTAACTAGATAGTGGTGCCTCATTCCACATGACAGGGAACAAAGAAATTTTCAGTGACTTGGAGGAGAACGATCTCCATATGAACATTGAGTTTGGAGACGATGGAAGCTACAGTGTGACCAAGATTGGTACCGTCACCATTCAGAGGGAGTCAGGATCCCCTCTTAGACTCAAGGATGTGATGTTTGTTTCGGGTCTAAAGAAGAATCTTGTCTCGATTGCAGTTTTGGAAGACCGTGGCTACGATGTGATATTCAGTAAAGGAAAGGAATTCCTAAGACACATAGCCATGGGATAAGTGAAGCAAATTGAGGTTCGAGTCAAGAGCCTGTATGGACTTGAGGTAGAAGATGCATGAAAATCCTTGCAAAGCAAGGAATATTTGGTGGTTGAGAGGGAATATGTTAGACCTCTCAACATGTAGCCTCAAAAGAAGGCTTGAGAAGTTTTGAAACAGCCACAAGCAGAGAAGCACAAAGTGGAGACATCCGCTCAAGCTTAGACATCTGGCAGGGGGATAGTTCGAGCCAAGTGGGCAGAGTGAGCACATACAACTATACCTCCAGGAGTGAGGTGGAGCGATGTAGACCCTTAGTCTAAGAACGCAAAAATTTGGGTAGGGTCCATTGAGGTGTTTCTGTCTCATGGATCATTACCTTTCTATAGGGGCCCACAATATTTAGTAGCAGGAGGATCAATGTCAGCTAAATACTGAGGATTCGTAGAGGGGTGTTGAAAATAGAGGAGGAGGCTCGGTAGCAGAGTCAACAACAACACATTTTTGCCAGTAGACAATTGTAGACACAATTGATTCAATTTGTTTTTTATTTTTTGGATGCTTCTTAGTTGCATTTGTTGTAGTATTAGCAACAACAAAGAGAAGTGTTACATGAAATACATTCTAAAGGTTCTAGATCAAGGTAGATTTGAATCCCTTTCTTGTTGAGAGGGAGTGTTGAAAATGCAGGAAGAAAGTCTCAATGTGATTTGTTCCTTAATTAAATTGAGGAAATTCAAAATTCCATTTCAGCAAATAACTTGGAGTTAACTCAAGTGACATGGATATTGTCATTCAATTAATAACACTCAATTCCAGTTATTGAGTTGAGGTTTTGTTTACTTATGTTGATTCCTAAAAAGTAGGAGTGTAGCTCAGTTAATTTGAGTTAGGGGCATGAAACTTAGTTGTGCAGTGGGTTCCCAAATTTTAGGGGCCTAGGTTGAGTTAATTTCAGTTGTAACAATATAATTAAGTTAAATTGAGTTATGGTCAATTAAACTAGTTCTAACTATTGGAGGAACTAGTGGAGGTCAAGTTGTTGGTGTGTAACTCTTTTCACACTGAGTGATCGTCCATATAACTAGTCAATAAACCTAAATTAACTCATGCATGCAGAGAATTCGAGTTACCTAGTTGAGATTGGATTTTCACGGCAGTGTACTATCAATTGTAAACTATTCCAAGTTTTATAGGTGGTGCATGCAGTCACAGAATTGGCCTAAAGGAATTGCAGAATCTGGATGGGGGAATTTCTTAATTAAAAGGGGCCTAATTCCCAAGGAAACAACACAAGGAAAAAGGAGCTTGCAGGCTTGAAATTTTGGCTAAGTATTGGCCAAGGTCGGTCATCCAGGAAGATGATAGATGATACAAATGCAGGTTGAGCTCAATCATGAGCAGAGCATATTGTATTCATCCAAATTATTTGATTATTGCAATACAGATAGTAAGGGGTTTTGAGTATTTGTATTCCCCTAGATAAATATTTGTGTATGTGTGTTGAATCTTGATGCATGTTAATGATTTGTGTTCTCGATCGTGAATTTACTTCCGTAGATCAATAGAGTAGCTTCTAGTCTTGTGATTTAGTAAATTTAATGAGTAGTTTAGAATCTACACATTAATTTCTACAAATTCTATACGTAAAATAGGAATGAGAAAACTCTATTGCTTCTTTGCAAAATGTGGTAGTAGTGAATGTGACAGTTGTGAAGCCATAGATTGGGTTGATATCTAGGATTGTGTATCACTCTCCTTTGGTCAACATATAAATGTAGAATTATCAAAGTTGGAGGAGGACCAATCAAGTATTTTAATAGATTATGATCACATCTCATATCTTGTACAACGAGGCTCATTGAATGCTTTATTAATTTTTATTAACTAGCATGATCATAGTATGCTTTATTAATTTACTAGAGTCACATGTTAACACTCCTTTTTTGCAAGGCACATTTATGCAGTGGTTTCCTCAAAAGGTAAAGAATGGGGAAATGATTATTAGTTGGCCTATTAGGTAGAGGAAAAGAAAACCCTCAATTTTGTATTAATGGAGTCTAAAGGCGTTGATTTTTTTATTGGGTTGATGGTTTTCAAAGGAGAATATATAACACAGAGTCAAAGAACATGGAAGAGAAAAGGGTTTGTATTTGAAGATTGTAGACCATGTACTCTTGTATACCACTAAACAAACTTAGTTGTTAGTACAAACCTCCAATTACAAACTTTGTCAAGTAAGAACTCATTAGAGATATGATACTTCCCACCTGGTCATGAACATGCTTAGTATTAGTATTATAAGTGATCTTGATGGTCTACTTAAATAGTCAGGTATATGTCATGCTTGTTATTTTCTTGTTTTTATGTTGTATGTGGTATGTTTTCTTTCAACTAACTTATAAATTACTCCTATTTAATATTAATTAAAATGTCTAACTCTATTGTACTTTATTGTGCCGAGGTTAACTAATGAATCATAAGTACATGAAGACTCACCAATAATAACAATGGTTTTTTCAACATCACCCCAATGATTATTTGAAAGATATGCTTAGGATGGGTTCAATTTAATAGTCTTTCCTGCACATACATTTTTTTGTTATTTCTCAATATACTCTAGTTTTTGTTCAATTCTTAGGACAAAATGACCTTTTCCACACATAGCCTTATCCCACAAGGGCTTCGCTCAATGAACCTATGACATAGCATGAGCGTTTGGGGCATACTAAATAATGCCCTTAATTTGATTACATATTGGAAAATACTTATAAAAATCACATTATCTAACCCCCTACCAATATGAACCCAATACACCTTCCCAATTTAAAAAACCCTACTTTCACTAGATATTGTAGGTATCTGTTTTTTCATTAATATTTTTTACACCCCATCATATTTTTTCATTAAATTTGAGCTCCATATGAGTTAAACTAAACCATATATTTCGTGACTCTGTTAGGGAATTGAGAATTTAAAATGCATGGAAAATGTGCACCATCAAACCCCATATATCAATTAATTTATAAGTTAGTAAATGCTCAATCTAATAGTTCATAGCAATATTTAAGTACAAAAATCTAATTATGAGTGGTTCATAGCAATGTTTAAGTACAAAAATCTAATTATGAGTGGTATTATAATGATGTCTTACAATATTTTTTTCTTTCTAATAATTATGATGTAGTATATGGGCTATTTTTTTGTTTCATTGCAAGCTATCTTATACATTTTAACCCACAAACCAATTAATGTAACTTAAATTTTAAATTTTTCATGGTTGTTGGATTCATTCAGTAATTGTATCATATAATATTTTTATTTGTGGGAGATTGAAAGAACACAAAGTTTGATTTAATGATATTATTTATTATATGATATTTAAGCTTCACGTTAAGATGATTGACCATATTATTTTAAGATATATTTTCAAAATCTATAGTAAATTTTGTTGTTTATTTAAAAATCTTCATGACTCGTTGAATTTTTTTATAAACTATAAGGATTAGACATGTTTCACATTTCTCTTTCTCTATATGCACCACTTTCAATAGAAAACTCACAAGGTAATCTTCTTGCCTATTGCTAACTCAAGGCTCATAAAATTTTACAAATCACTTTAATATAAAATACATCATCACCCTAATACTAATATTTTCAAATTATATAACAATGTCATAAATGCCTTTCTTACTTTATGCTAACAAAAAAACCACAATTTTTTATTTTCATATTCCTAACTCAAAACTCATAAAATTTTATAAATAATCTCAGTAATTCTAATACTAATGTTTTCAAATAATATAACAATGTCATGTATACTTCCCCAATTATATATATTTTTGTTTATTTTACAGTGATAAAATCACCCAAAAGTAAAAAAAAAATAACCTTCTATATTATTTATACATCAACATCATCTTATTATTGTATTAAAAAACTCACCATCCACAACCATTACTAAGATTTTACACATTTCACATTAACCCATCTCTTTTTTTATTTTCATTAATTCACTACCATACCAGTTTTCCTCCCTTTCTAAGCTTTGCTAATTGTTTAACGTCCTTGTTATTTAATATATTGGTAATGTTTTTATATACATTTTTCCCATTTTATTTTCATACATTATTATGAGAATAGGTAGGGTTTATTTAAAAATAAGATTTTTATTATTTCTATTTTATAATAGTTAATATAAATTTATAAAAATAATTAATTAATATGAATCAAGTCGAAATTAATTCATGGTCACGGGTAATTCTTTAATGGCAAATATAAATGTTTATTTTCTTCTTAATTATATAAATTGTATTTTGAATCCTAAATATATATATATATGTGCGACGAAAAAACATATTTTAACCATAAACTTTATTAATTTATAATATACAAATAAAATTTTTTATATGATATTATAATAAATGATCAACATAAATATTTACATAGCTTTGCATGAGACATTTATCATGCAAATTAAAATAATTTTTTTTTTTAATATATTGAAAATATGTTATATTAATTGATAAATGTTTTGACACCAATATTGAAATTTTTATACATCATTAATAAGTTTTTTAACATATATATAAAAATATAGATATATATATATATATATATATAATATAAATATAGATCTGAGTTCATATGGACTATATGGAAAAATATTTAAAATTTTTTGAAAAGATTAAATTTAAACATCTTATTCACACAATTTTTTAATTCTAATTCTTTACAACATATTTATTTTTTAATATAGTAAAATTATTTTTCCATTTAGAACATTAATTTTAATTTCTATTTTTAATTTTAAAAGAGAACAGATGAAAAAGACTATACATCTCTGCATATGAGTTATAGACGAACAATGTACACATCCCTTAGTATTGAATTGTAAAATAAACCTCTCAACTTAATAAAAAAAATATTAATAACTTAAATTTATAATCTTATAATATTTTTTTTTCTCGTACATGATATAACAGATGAGATTAAAGGTTTGACACTTGTTTTATTTCAATTTGATATCAAAAACTCTCAAATCTTAGGTTTTCATTTCAAACCAACCGAATCTTGGATAGGCAACCGAACTGAATTGACACCTGCAACTGCCTTTTCCAACCAACAAGTTGTGTTGTAATTTTGTACATATGACACCGTTACGCCCCCTAAAATATAAAATAGCATTTGCACCAGATGTTGCAAAGGAAATGTCGTAAGGCATAAATTGAACACAAATACACCAAAAGAATACTTTGATGAAGAATAAAAATATATTGAACGCTCAAATCAATGCCCCATTAATTGGAACCACTTAGTAGACATATCTATCAACATTAGGATTATACACAATGATCAAGAAATTTCCCATATACAAACAACACCTTCCACAACAACCTTTTGTCACATCCACATTTTAAAAAATGCCTTGGAACGTGATTGGAATCTCCCATATTGCCTTTTTCATTATGTAGATAAATCTTCCATATTGCTATTTTCATCATGAATATAGTTAGTTCATTGTTGTAAAGTGTTAGTGTGTTAAATTCAATACTACAAGTTCGACAAGCGAAAAACATTCCTCAATTAGCATAATATGCATTTTTCTCTAACTATGTATTTTTTTCAAAGAGCACAAGTAACAGATTAACATGTATTTTCCCTTCATTGTTTTCATCACAGAGCCAAGAAATCTACGCCTTATTTATAAAGTAACAAAATCATTTTGGAATAACTTTCATATTTCAAGCTAGTGCCTAACCTGTAAAGTAATAAAAACTTTTTGAAATAAATTTAATATTTTAAGCAATTGACTAACCTAATTTAATAATTGAAAAATTCTCAAAGACGAATTATACTCCATAATAAGAGAGCCAACATTGGAGCCCATACTTTCACTAAAACCAAAAGAAACACAACCACTTGTTAAGAAGAAATTCAAGTAATAATAATAAAACAAAAATAATAAACATTAAAGTATAAAGTATAAAAGGGTTTTTCCTACATTGCTACACTTTCACGAAGTCAAAGCAATTAAAAGTTCAACAAAAACCCTCTGTGTTCCTGCATTGCTACACCTTCATATACAGGAAAAAAGAAATAATGTTCCAATGACATGGGTTACTTGTCAAACACCTCCTCTCTGTCCAACAGTTACAATAGAATTCTAACACTAACGTGTGATTTCTAATTAAATAAATGTATATATGAGTGGGGAAAATAAGAAATTCAAATAGTTTCTATATGAAATAGGAAAATCACATTCCATTATAATCTAGCAAGCAAAAGAAAAGGCTATACAATTTCAGGTAAGTGACACGAGTGGGTGACACAACTATAGTATGTAAGGCTTAAGCAGATCTACCATTTCCAATTTCCACTCTTTAAGGAAGTTGCTTGTTCTTCTTCTTCTTTCTTCACTGATTCTTCTTTTTGGTGTGACCTTTGCATAAACTATTTCACCAAAACATTAGGAATAGGAAAGGCATGAGATTGCAGTCAAACTTTCTCAAATAGTAAAATTCCAACATAGTACAGTAACACTTCCTTCACAATCAACACCGTAAGGTGGAAGACAAAAGTTTCTCATAATGGGAAAAACACTTCCATGCTTTAGGATCCTTCCCGGTTAGTCTCTGAAAGTGGGAAAAAGACATCCACACTTTAGGATCCTTCCCAATTCTCTGAAAGTGGTCCCCAGATGTATGGACAATGTGCAAACATAGCATGATTCAAAAACATTGAAAATATGTCAAATGGTCCATTTTTACCTGTCTCATGGTCTATACATATTAAAAAAATCAAGGCAATTAAAAGTTCAAGAAACAATCTGCCTCCATTAGAAAAAACAGTTAGAAGGAAAAAAAAAAACCCTGTGATGCTGCATTGTTACACTTTCACGAAGTCAGAGCAATTAAAAGTTCAAGAAAAACCCTGTGTGTTCCTGCATTGCTACACCTTCATATACAGGAAAAAAGAAATAATGTTCCAATGACATGGGTTACTTGTCAAACACCTCCTTGGTTTGGTGTTTTGGTTAACGATCTGTATCCATGGGTAAAAAGTTCTGAGTTCCAATCCCCTTGGTGGTGCTGCATCATTACATCTACATGTACAGGAAAAAAGAAAATGGGGTTCTAGTGATGTCAAACACCTTAGTTTGATGTTATGGATCCATATCCATCGGTAAAAGGTTATGAATTCAGGAGTAATATAAGCCAATCCAATTAGTAGAAAGAGGATTGGAAAAGAAGGGATATCCAAAGGTAAAAGGTTTTGAATTTAGAAGTAATATAAGCCAATCCAAACAGTAGAAAAAGGATTGAAAAAGAAGGGATTGATCTAGTAGCCTGAAAAAAGCTTCACATAATGGTTGTTATTTGACACAATCTCAGCCCTCTCCTTATACAACCCCCACATCCGAATAGAGGATTACAACCACAGTGCAATTCTTCAACACCTGGACATCAATGTGTCAACTACAAAAGGAATGTTTATGAGTGAGTGATCAAGAGGTAAAGGAAACAGTCTTTGGGTGGTTTTCTCAGTGTCCAAGTCGGCACAACAAAGAAAGAATCATATTAATCTCCACTGTTGAACAATGTCTCAAGGGAATTTCTAAGAATTCTCCAATCTAAAAACAAATAAGTGTGAGAATAGCTAACAGTGTTATAAAACAGACATATATGAGATTTCCTTTTAACTGAGAGTAAAACTGCTGCAAGACGCAAATATCAACCTTACTCATCAATCACATAGGACATTCTCAATGCTGCAACCTAGCAAAATTGCAAACAAGTTGAACGTCAGAATGTGGTCTAGCAGCAAGTTTAAGCGCTTGTAGAAGTGATGACCCAAATTTAAATCCAGGCAGCACATTCTCCGTGTTGGCACTATTGTTTACGCATATAAGAAGCCAGATGCAAGTCCTCGAGGACTTTGATAAAACAGACAATTCGCAGTTGTAGCTCCTAGACAAAGGTAGCCCTGATTGTAAAGCAGATGTTGCATGGAGATTCATACTCTCTTCCGTCCAAAAATCGGGACATTTGATGTTAAATGCCCAAAAAATATCAGCAAACAGTTTTTCAAACACCATAGGCACACAGTTTGAGAAATTTTCCCCTGTTCCTATAGTCTGATTCTTCTAAGTTTTGGTCAACTTTGCTCAAAATTTGGTAGATATTTGTTACAATTACATATTTGAGTTGTGTAACCTGCATAATGCAGGTGTTCCAAGATTGTCTCGGGTGTTCAATCCATTTATGGAATCAATAATATATTTTAAACAACCGAAGATGGCAACCTCACTCACAATTGTATCGCTAGAGTCCGACAATAAAAGCTAAAATATTTGATGCTTTCATTTGGAGTCGATTACATCATTTAGATTTATTATGACCAGAATCTAATGTGAGTGTCAAATGTGTAGGATGGACAAAGTAGACATTATGTGTATTCGCAGCAGAGCCAAAATTTTGGGAACTGTAATTTGTGTGGGTGGAGCAATGGCTATGAGTTTCCTTCAAGATCCTACTCTAGCCCATCTCTGGCCTCTGTGGGGACAATCAACATCAGTTTCGAACACTAATACAATACACCTAGTGGAAACCATTCTACACGAGGGAGATTCAGGCAACCAGATTAGAGGGTGTATTTACCTTATCTCAGCAGTGATAATGTTATCCACTACCATGAAATTGCAGGTCTCCCTACCACCTTGCATATTAAATTGATACCCAATTATAACCCTTTTCTGTATTTAGAAGTTTCAGAGCTCCCCACCCAATCAAATGTATGATTATAATTTCATGTGTAGGTTGAGACATTGAAGAAGTTTCCAGCCACACTATCCCTTACATCAATTACTACCATTCTAGGCTCCATCCAAAATGCTCTCCTAATAGCCATTCTTGACAGAGGCATCATTCCAATGTCATGGATACCGGATAGGGCTGGGATTTTGACTGTGGTTGCTACAGTAAGTCTACATACATGAATGATGATATTCCTCAATTTTCCCAGCCATGAATAACTTAAATTTTTGTTAGGTGGTCATCTAGTACTGGCATCCTCAATTATTTATTTTTGGTAGTTAATAATTTAATGACCTTTCAGTTTATGGTCATCCCCAAAACCACTAGATTCAAAGAGCAGATTGAGCCATTGGAAGTTGTACTTCATCTCTCTGCATAATCCTTACAAACACCCCTTCCAATTAAAGGGGGGGTTGATAGACACCTAATCCTTAAGAATTTGGTAATTTGTAAATATTTAAAATAGGGGAAATCTAAACAGTTAGAATAGGAAGAGACATAGCACCTTGGAAGACAAAACCAAAGGTCATGAAATCTTGTATATATGAATGTTTGAGTAATGGAAAATCAATGTAACTTGGGGTTACTTTCTCTGTCCAACAGTTACAATAGAATTCTAACACTAACGTGTGATTTCTAATTAAATAAATGTACATGTGATTGGGGAAAATAAGAAATTCAAATAGTTCCTACACGAAATAGGAAAATCACATTCCATTATAATCTAGCAATCAAAAGAAAAGGCTATACAATTTCAGGTAATTGACACGAGTGGGTGACACAACTATAGTATGTAAGGTTTAAGCAGATCTACCATTTCCAATTTCCACTCTTTGAGGAAGTTGCTTGTTCTTCTTCTTCTTTCCTCACTGATTCTTCTTTTTGGCGTGACCTTTGCATAAACTGTTTCACCAAAACATTACGAATAGGAAAGGCATGAGATTGCAGTCAAACTTTCTCAAATAGTAAAATTCCAACATAGTACAGTAACACCTCCTTCACAATCAACAATGTAAGGTGGAAGACAAAAGTTTCTCATAATGGGAAAAACACTTCCACGCTTTAGGATACTTCCTGGTTAGTCTCTAAAAGTGGGAAAAAGACATCCACACTTTAGGATCCTTCCCAATTCTCTGAAAGTGGTCCCCAGATGTATGGACAATGTGAAAACATAGCATGATTCAAAAACATTGAAAATATGTCAAATGGTCCATTTTTACCTGTCTCATGGTCTATACATACTAAAAAAGTCAAAGAAATTAAAAGTTCAAGAAACAATCTGCCTCCGTTAGAAAAAACAGTTAAAAGGAAAAAAAAAACTTGTGATGCTGCATTGTTACACTTTCACGAAGTTAGAGCAATTAAAAGTTCAAGAAAAACCCTGTGTGTTCCTGCATTGCTACACCTTCATATACAGGAAAAAAGAAATAATGTTCCAATGACATGGGTTACTTGTCAAACACCTCCTTGGTTTGGTGTTTTGGTTAAGGATCCGTATCCATGGGTAAAAAGTTTTGAGTTCCAATCCCCTCGGTGGTGCTGCATCATTACATCTACATGTACAGGAAAAAAGAAAATGGGGTTCTAGTGATGTCAAACACCTTAGTTTGATGTTATGGTTCCATATCCACAGGTAAAAGGTTCTATATTCAGGAGTAATATAAGCCAATCCAATCAGTAGAAAGTGGATTGAAAAAGAAGGGATATCCAAAGGTAAAAGGTTCTGAATTCAGAAGTAATATAAGCCAATCCAAACAGTAGAAAAAGGATTGAAAAAGAAGGGATTGATCTAGTAGCTTGAAAAGGCTTCGCATAATGGTTGTTATTTGACACAATCTCATCCCTCTCCTTATACAACCCCCACATCCGAATAGAGGATTAATTCAATTTGGCAGGGAATCATATTCAATGCAATGGCATTTCCATTGCAGTTATGGTGTTTGCAGAAACGAGGGCCAGTATTCGTTACAGTATTTAGCCCAGTGTGTACCGTGTGCTCAACAATTTTATCATCTATAGTTCTAGGAGACACGCTGCGTCTGGGAAGGTGTCTCTCATTCTGCCTACAGATTTAAAAAAATTTTAATTTACAAAATTAATTAACAGAAACGCTTGATTTTCCTGCACTGGAACAATTTGATGGGTGTGATTCTTATATTCATTGGTCTCTACCTTTTTCTGTAGGGCAAAAGCCAAGACGATGCTACCCAGATCAAAATATCTTCTGACGACGAAGCAGATATAGCCATAGCAACAGAAGGAGAAGAAAATCAGCACCCACCTCCTGCTTCTGAAGTAGTGGATGTGAAAACACCTTTACTACACTAACATTCTTGACATTTTGTTGAAAAATTGCAATGTTTGTAATAAACACTTAGTCATTAACATAGTAGAACTGCTTCTGAAGTAGTGGATGTGAAAACACCTTTACCACACTAACATTCTTGACATTTTGTTGGAAAATTGAGTGTTCATAATAAACACTTAGTCATTAACACAGTAGAATCGCTGAGAATTCCAACACTATAACACTATTGTGTATTATTCTCGGCTGTTCAATGCTAACAAGATTCACGGGTAATGTGGTTACCTAACAAATTAGACAAAAACTTATTGCACCATTTGAAAAAAAAACAGTACATATAAACTATGAAAATGTACATTCTGAAATCCTCTTGAATCCTTACATTATCATTTGTATGATGTATAGTCAGTGAATGCTCACAACTCACCAGTTGCTGGTAAGAGGGAATTTGTAAAGCATTAACTACATTCTGAAATCCTTTTAATATTATCATTTGAATCATTTTTGATGAGTGCTTCTCACCACTTTATCAGGGTTCTACGTGGATTAATTTCGATAAAGAGTTGGTTGCATCGATTTTGAATGGCGCCAGAAGGATCCTTTTCCACGAGCTGTATCTTCAAAATTTCGATTAATTTGATCTTTCACACAAAAGGTATGAATAAAATAGCATGTTCTAAGAAACATCCGACAAAATAGTTCACCTGAAGGTGCTTGGCTCTACCGTAAGGGGTGTCTCCAATCGACACCTTGTATAGAGCATGAAAAGGATCAGTTTTCTCTTGTGTTTTCAGGAAGCCGATTAGATTTGCCTGAGCAGAAGCAGGGAATGCGTTGTCCTGCTCATAGCACCGACTAACACGAGGATTTCTGGAAGAAAACGGAGAAGACTCAGCTTCGATTGTCATTTCCTTTGGTTTTACAGTCTATTTTCACCGAAATGTGCAAAAAGGTTCCTGTGCCAGGAGTTCTATGCACAGTAAATGCCTGTTTGCCTAAACAATTTTAGCATCAGTAGTCGGCCATTAGAAATCAAACACCTTATGCTTTTCTTTTCCAGACTAGAGAACATAAATTCTAAACTAAAGATTCACAAAACTGTCTGAAATTTGTAACACCAAATAATATGAACTTAAACGCGTTTAGATTAGGGAAAACTGTCTGAAATCTGTAACACCAAATAATATGAACTTAAACGCGTTCAGATTAGGGCATTTAAGGAATCTCCTAGAGTCTTCAGCTCAGAAAAATTCAGTGGATAAGCACAAATTTTGAAAAATACCTGTGGTCATTCGGCTCCTAATTAAATTGAGACTTTTTGGAAATCTAGATCTGAGACGGATTCAGCAACGAATTTGTAACCATTAGATTAGTGCACAAACCATTTCAGCAACTAAACCAAAATGTGCAAAAAGGTTCCTGTGCCAGGAGTTCTATGCACAGTAAACCCCTGTTTGCCTAAACAATTTTAGCATCAGTAGTCAACCATTAGAAATCAAACACCTTATGCTCTGCTTTTCCAGACTAGAGAACATAAATTTTGAACTAAAGATTTGCGAAACTGTCTGAAATCTGTAACAACAAATAATATGAACTGGATCTGTATCTTCAACTTATCCTGACGATGAACCACACTGGTTGGTTCGAAACGCGTCGACAATTGATTAATTATGTGATTTTGCCGAAAATTCTCTAAACAAATGTTATGGATCACAGAAGTCTAAATTCATAAATAATATGAACTTAAACGAGTTCAGATTAGGGCAAACTGTCTGAAATATGTAACACCAAATAATATGAACTTAAACGTGTTCAGATTTGGGCATTTAAGGAATCTCCTAGAGTCTTCAGCTCAGAAAAATTCAGTGGATAAGCACAAATTTCAAAAATACCTGTGGTCATTCGGCTCCGAATTAAATTGAGACCTTTTGGAAATGTAGATGAGACGGATTCAGCAACGAATTTGTAACCATTCGATCAGTGCGCAAACCGTTTCAGCAACTAATTTTCGGAGACGGATTCAACAAAGAATTTGTAACCATTAGAACAGTGCGCAAACCGTTTTAGCAACTAATTTTTTGTAACCATTCTAATCTAATGGCTGAAACCTTTGCAATCGTCTAACATATAATCCTATGGCGTATAAATATGACAGGTAGGCGGAGAGGGGAGTTGATTTCAGAGGAAAACGCCTTACGGCGTAAATATATATTTATATATACATTTAAACAATATTTTTAAATAAATGATATTTTTTTAAGGGAATTTTTTTCTAAATAAGTTAGAAATTATACATTTAATTAAATAACAAATTATAGATTATTGTAAATAAATAAGCTTGGATGGGTTTCTTGGTTGGTCGAAACTTCCCTTCTAAGGTCGTTGGCCCTTTGTGATGAGACGTCGAGGTCAAGCTTCTTCAATTGAGTTGACTGGATGTGAGGATTAGGGGTGTTACTAAAAAAATTATAAATAAATAACAAATTATACATTTTAATAGGTAACAAATTTACATATTATTATAATTATAGTTTTAAAATTGATTATTTTTAAAGTATTGTTTAATTTTCTTAAATATCTGATTTTTTTAATACTATGTATTGCAATATTTGTGATATATGTCTGTTTTTCGGATTTGGGTCAAATTCGTTCTTATTGAGCTAAGAGGCATTCGAGTTTGGCAAATATTTTTCTTCCCATTGTTTTGTTATATTCGCCAAAAGTAAGATATATTGTAATTAATTTTGATTTTAATTAATAATTTTAAATAAATATATATATATTTTTAATTGTATAATAATTATTAAATATTTAATATTAAATTTAAATTTTGCTAATTACAAAAATAAATTTTGATTTTCGTAATGCGATTAATGTCCGGGATGTCGAGATGTTTTTTTTAAAGGGTTTGAATACCATTTTAATAATATTAAATTAATAATAATTTAAAGAATTTAAAGAAGCAATACATAAAATTCAAAGATATTTTCTAAAAATTAATAAACAATGTATAGATAATTCAAAGATCCATGATGAAAAATAGAAAGAGGCCATCATAAACAAAATTGAAAAATATTCTATAGAAATTAATAAATAATGTAGATAATTCAAAATCCATGATGAAAAATAGAAAATTCAAAGATATTCTATAAAAATTAATAGACAATGTAGATAATCCAATGGATATGAAAAATAGAAAGGCACAATCATGAAAGCTATTCATTGATTATCTGAATTAATATATTTTACAATTTTATATAAGTTATTTGGTTTTTAATAATAATAAAAAATGAAAAAAGAAAAAACGATTTTCAAATAACTAAAAACATAAAAAGTTTAAAGTTGATTTAATACTTTACACCATAGTATCTCATTGTACAATATATCTTTCTTGAGATAGGTCGATTTAATATTTTAAATCATAATATCTCATCGTGCAATATCTTTTTCCTGAGATAATTATAGTTTAGTTTAGTGGTTTTTTCGTTGAGATAATTATAGTTTAGGCTTTTTTTTCCTAATTTTAAATAAGTTGCGCGCTTACTTTATGAGTTTTATGTTGAAAAATTTGAATAGATTTTTTTAATTTTTTTTAGCATCTTTTAAAATATGGGTAGAGGCAAATATTTAAATTATGAAGTTGATTATAATATAATATATATATATATATATATATATATATATATATATTTTTTTTGAATGAGATGTAAAATTATATATGATATGATATTATATTTTATAACATATATACCTAAATTAAATATATTAGATGTAGATTGGCTTAATTATATATGTAAATTTATATTTTTATTAATTATTATATATGTTTATTTAATCAAATAAGTTTGATCTATATATTTGTAAATATCCATATAGTGGGAGCAAATTTATATGTAACTTTTGATTTATATGACTGGATAATTATGAGCTATGGGTTTGACTATGGCAGAAATAATTATAAACATATCATATAAATAATATATGATGTTTTAGGTGTTATATTATATATCAAAAGTGTGTAATATTTTAATATATTTTTTTAAGAAATCCAAATGTTTCTTTTTCACTTTAAATGTCATTAATAATATTTATTCGAACACCTCTTCCTTTTCACATGTAAATTAGAAAATCTATATTTTGAAATAAAACTTAGACTTGTAGTTTCATGAATTTGATGTGATGGTATTGATGCATTTCTCAAAGCATTACAAATGTTCACACTTCAACTAAAAATACTAAATCGATAGAAACTTCAAGCATCTAAAAAGAATAAATCGATAGAAACTTCAAAGCCGTGGTACTCTGTGTTTTTGGCAAATCCAACTAGAATTGGATCAAAGCGTAACTGGGTCCTATGCAAGTATATGTGAACATAAAGATAATCTTCAAACCTCAACTCACTCGTATTATAATTAATTTACATATTAATTAATATTTGGTAACATGAGCATTTATTTTTGGGTGATATTACTCCTTAATTATAAAGATGAGTCATTTTGATTAATTTTTTAAATAAATTTAAATTATAAATATTTTTGGATTAATTTTAAAATAGGGTTTATAGAAAAAATAATTAAAAAATGATATCTAAAAACATTATTTTTGGAATGAATTTAAGACTATTTTGGATAGAATAGTCTAAATATAAATTAGAAAGTAAAAGTGATCTAGTCATTATACTTAAAAAGTTTAATATATTATCAATACATTTCTTTTTCCAATATTTCATATTAGTAATTCTAGTTAAGTCTCTTAATTATATGTAGCTACATAAGTCAATGATTCTATTTAGACTTCTTCTTTTACGCAAAGTTAAAATTTAAAAAGTCCAAAATTTCTATAACATCAATTTTCTAAATGTCAATCTATCTCTCACAACTAACTTCTTCATGTTGCTTCAACTAACTCCCTCTAACTTAAAATCTAACTCAATTTTTATGCTGCAACAATAAATTTATTATTATTATTTGTCATTATTAATTACTTTTTACATGAGAGGCAGGTACTAAGTAGCAACAATACATATTACACTTGTTAAATATTTTGATTTAGTAAAATAAAATAAAATAAGTAGTTATAATTAATAATTAATATTAAAAAATAATAATAATAATAATTATAATTATAATTATAATTAATAATTAAATCGGCCTAGTCAGAGTGGGTAACTCATTTGGTGATCCAAATAATGTGAGTCATGAGAAAATTAAAGAGATCCAAGGTTCAAATCCCTTGGATTGTGACATGATTTAGAGAGAGGAGGACAAATCTTAGCTCCTAGAGGTTAATTGATCATATCCTGAATCTACCAACAGAGAGGAAGACAAGTAGCAACTCCTAGAGGTTAATCTACCAAGTGCCAAGAGGCACCAAATCTCTTAAGGTGCAAACCTCTTTTAGAATGAAAAGAGATTTCATCCCTCATAATTATACACAATACACAGATCAAGGGTTAAGATTTATCTCCAAGTTAGTTTTTCTCCTTTAATTAATTTATCTCAAATTAATTAATTAAAGAAAATGTCATATCAACATGTGTCATATTGGGTATGTAATATTGATAAGCCATAATATTGGTCCATGATATTGTAACAAAAGATATTTACAATTTAAGAATTCTCATGGCAAAGTGGGGATGAATCTAGATGATTAAAATGTTGTTTAACTCATATAGTACTTCTTTATAGTATAAATAATAATAATAATTTAAATTAAAGTTATAATTTTAATATTTTTTATGATTTTTTTTAATATAGGCAATATGAAATGTATTTTAAGAGTTTTGATGTTTATTATTCTATTTTTTTGTGAATGAAGCATTTCTAATTCATGTGAAGAAGAGTACAATGTGAGAAACTTGGTACTAGTCTACTCGTGGCCTCATTCCTACCAGTCTTGTTGTCTAGAAGATAATGACAAAAACACATTGACAATAATTGTAGTACACATAGAGACCATATGCAGATTGCCCAAAAAAAGACCAAAAAACCCCAAAACCAAAATAGATCCAATATTCGTCATGAATCAATAAGATTACCTAGCTCTTGGAATGTTTGGTCCATTTCTTAGAGATGGAGGGGGGCGAAGTCCATCATCAATGTGTGCTTCCATATATGCCAATCTTCCCTCCAATCCATCTGCCCTCACCTGGATCCTTCTCTGTCCTTGACCCTTCTCTGTCCTCAATGCAAGGATACTAGTCTATCCATCATGTGTCATTGGTTATGCTAAAGGTCATTCATGAAAGCAATGATTTCATTCTGATCATCATGTCGATCACGTGTGAGTAGCTCCAAGATGGTGGTGACTTCTTGAATTTGGTTTTCCAGTGAATCAAATGGAGGTGGAAAATCGATTCCACTAGGGGACAAAGGTGGCTATTGGTCTACTTCCTCCTTAAAGTCTTGAATCTTTGCCCAAAGGTCTGCTCCATGGCCACAAGGCCCTATGCCTCTGTGAGCACGACCTCACTAGCGTTGCATGGGTCGTGGAAAGTCCAATAAAGACCATCAATCCCAGGCCCTATGCTTAGAGAAACCAACACCCACCCTTCCAAGACAAGGAGACCAAGAAGAGTTATAGAACTACACGCTGGAATGGATTTGACATACTGTCACTTCTGACACTAACCGAAACCAGAACCATAAATGGTTCTCAGTCCCAACATAGAGAGGAGGAACCCCATAAACAACACCATTACCTCCCCATTTGACCGTGAGTAATGAACACATGATAGAGACCAGGTGGGGCTTACCCCCAACAAACATAAACTCATCCATGACTTCCCGAGGCAAAATAACCATTCCACCATACAAATTAACAGCCCAAACAAGGGAAAAAATATGAACAAACCCAAAGGCTATGGGGGAGAAGTTAACTAGTGAGCTTGGAAATGAAATGGTCGCACATAAAGTCACCATAACTATCAACTCCAACTATTAAGTGCTTCTCCCCAATTCCCTTCTACTAGGTGTCTGTGTGACCACCACAAACTCAAGTCCTAAGTCATTCTATGCAGAGCTGCTACCACAACAAGGGATGAAACTATTATAGCTTGGGGAGCCAGGGATGACAAGGATAATGAGCCACCCTACACTCCAACATAGACGTTTCCTACAAATTTTCCTCTGCCCATTACCACGCAAATCCAATGTCTATACGAAAGTCCCACATATCACATATATCACAACACCCTTCAAGAACCATTAGTTTTCGTGGATTACCTCAGATGTGTTGAACACACTTCATGACATCCCATACCGCATATATTGGGGTTAAATACCCTCCATTTCTTTTACTAAGCACCAAAATCATTTATTACATATTACACTAGTTATTAATTCGTATCAACATTTACGAACCATACCAATCATTTAATTGATATAATTACTAATTTATATTTTAGCATTTCTAATTTCGTTTCTATATTAATAATATGGGAGAAGAAAGCGTCTCTAACCTATTGAAGATTGTGTATTATGTGCCCGATTATCTTCGATTGCATTGGTTTTCCCGTTAGACTTTTGAGATAATCGTAATTCGTACGTCTCAGTTTCCCACGCGGCCTCCTACATTCAATCTAACATTTTCAACTCTCGTGTTTAGACTTCTTACTTTCATTTGCCTCGCTGTATCATTGAACACAAAGGACGCGTGATTTTAAGGATAAGGGAGACGAATATTGAAGTCAAACCTTCATTAATGACCACTCGCGAATATTGTACACGTCAGAGATGTCCGTGTCAATGAAGGCAAATAGGAATCGTCAATGAAACAATGCCCATAAATTTATTCGCGCAGTGATTTCTCACCTTTAATGACTACCTAAGATATAGTTGGAATTTCTATATCATAGCTGAAATCAATAATTGATTCCATTTTGTATGGTCATCTTTAATTCATCTAGAAAACTCTGAACAACAAAATCAACGATTGGATTGATTTTTTAAGTTTACAGCTGGACCCTGACCCAACATCAAAGTCCATTATTAAGTTTACAGTTGGACTTCAAGTGACCTAACGTCATTCTCTTAGGTGGGTCTTCCATGTTACATGAATTCTAGCATCTCACGGTGAGAGCCTTCAAGTCGGATAGACATCTCTTTTTGTTAATGTTTGCTGCTTCTTCTTATATTCACAATCTGCCGGCCCGTCTTGTTTCGTCTTTGATTTTTTAATCCATACTCTATTCTATTCTACTCTAATTTCATCTGCTACGCTGCTCTGATCTCACCTGCTGTTGGTACAAGCAATGGATATTGTAACGGGAACCGTAGGTAACACTATTAGCAACGTTATTTTTGTTCCAGTCCTCCAACAAGTCATCCAACAGATAGACGATCTAATTCACTTAGATGACAACCGTGAGCTTCTGGAAGAGCAGTTAAATCGTATGAAGGGCCTCTTGCTTGACATCAATTCTCAATTTCAAGATCAGCAGAGGGAGGCACCGGATTCTCTGAAGAACTGTTTGCTAAGGATGCAACGCAAAGTTGGAGAGGCCAGAGACTTGATCCATCGTTCACAACGCCCGTGGCTACAGCAGTGTATTGAATCACTCGTGTGCAAGCCCAATGTCTTTAAGCAAATCCGAGAGTGGAACACAACTATCCTTGAGCTCCATAATCAGCTTAGAACCGACTTTTCCGTGTTTTGCAGTGCTCAGCAGATTGCATCTTCATCACAACAACAGCCAGGCCTACTACTTCAGGATGAACCCGACACTGGATTGGTCGGATTGGAAATCAAATCTGCCGAGGCACAGCTACAGAGATGGATTTTGGAAGCTCCCCATGTTCGCATTATTGGTGTATACGGTATGGGTGGTGTGGGAAAAACAACGTTGCTTAAAAAGGTCTACAACACCTACAAGGTTAGTGACGTTTTTGATCATGTGATTTGGGTTACAGTCGCCCAATTTCCAATTCTGCAAATGCAAAATGATATTGCTTCTGCAATTAATTTAGATCTCGCCAACTGTTCTGCTGACATGGGAAAGATGAAGCTGTGTGCATATATGAAGACCAAGAAATTCTTTTTGGTCTTAGACGACATGTGGGGGGCACTCTATCTGAAAGAATTGGGTGTGGAATTTGGGAAGAATAGAGGAAGCAAAGTCGTCTTCACAACTCAAAATAGAGATCTAATTCGAGAAATGAATGCAAAAGAGTTCATGGAAATACAACCCCTACGAAGCGAGGAGGCGTGGGAGTTGTTTTTGAAAGTAGCTTTTGAAGACGGCCATGTTCCAGAGGATATAGAAAATACAGCACGACAGGTGGCCGAGGAGTGTAAAGGGTTGCCATTGGCAATAAAGGTAATAGCCTCGACAATGAAGGGCAACACAGCTGTAGATGAGTGGAAGCTTGCTTTAAAGCAGATGCGAAAAGTGGATTTAAATTTTCCAATTACTCATCCACGAATTGATCGAGAATTGTATCAACGATTGAGATGGAGTTACGATAGTCTGCCCGATGCTAATTTGAGAAGCTGTTTTCTTTACTGTGGCTTCTTGAGTGAAGACGCTGGAATGCTGGTGGAGAAGATGGTGCAAGCATGGATATCAGAAGGCCTAGTTAAGACGAAAGAAGATGCGGATTATGACTATGTATTAAAGACCGGGGAAAGCTATGTAAAGTTGCTTGAAAATCGTTGCTTATTCCGGGTGGAAGAGGGTGTAATTAGAGTTCACGATGTTGTCCACGACATGGCAATTTATATTGGCGAGAACGAGGAGAATTGTGTATTGAGGGCAGGTCAATGTCTTCAACGTTTCCCTGACATTCTAAATTCGCATGATTGCAGGCGAATATCAGTTATGCTAAATGATATTAAGTGTTTGCCGGCAAAGGAATTGAGATGTCCCAAACTAGTTTCTTTATCCTTGGGAGCGAATGCGGGATTGAAAGAAATTCCAGAAGCATTTTTAGTCAACCTCTCCTCATTAAGGGTCTTGGATTTTCATCGCACGGCCGTACAATCATTGCCAACATCATTGTGGCAACTGAGAAGACTTGAATTTCTCCATTTGGGTTACACTGACATTGGAGATATCTCTGAAGAGATTGGTAATCTTTCAGATCTTCAATTCTTGTATCTCCACGGTTGTAAAATGTTAAGATCGTTGCCTACTAGAATAGGAGAACTTAAAAATCTGAAGCATCTCGGTCTTTGGGGATGTAATTTGATGGTGATCCCCGATGAGATTAGAAAGCTTCCAAATTGTGAGATTGTATTTAAATAAGATTTGAAATTTGTTTTTATGAGATATACTTCAAGCATCTTTTTAGTAATGTTCGGCTTGCTTTTGTTTCGTAAATTATTTATCCTATAATTTATGAAATATTAAATTCTATTTTTTTTTAATAAAAAATAAAAAAGTCTTTGTAGCAATTTTTTTATATTTCAAAATTTGTGTACTTTTAGGGCTTTTAGAATTTTACAGAACTTACTGTCTTGAAGTGTTGTGAATTTCACTTGACTATGACTTTCATTTGATCGCCCTCCGTCATCCGAATTTGTCATTATTCATTTTTATTATTAGTCCCTGCCCTTCCGGGCTGGCAGGGACTATAGTAACCGATTTGGAATGCTAGCATTACTTCGGCTCTATGACCAACCAACTTGCACGATAACCAATCAATGTTTTGTAACTTAAAATAAAGTTCATTTCATGAAACGAAAACCCAGCACAATATTTTATATTTTCTTTTTCTTTTAACCAATCAACGGCTTTTCCATCTTATTTGGCCTCAAAACGAGGCAGACGGGCAGGTATACGGAAAGTTAGGACAAGGTCATTTGACAGTGAGTGAGTTCATATAGCATGATAGTGAGTTCATGAACTAATGCTAAGATTGCATTAGCATTAATCTCCTAACATTTAATGTTAGGAGAACTAACAAAACTTGTACTTATGTTAAAGCATAAGTACGCTGGCCCTGACGTGTCAACATTGCCCTTCCCCTTCCGTGTCGAACCATGCCTACAGTGGCGTGTCAAAACGGTAATTTGCATGAGAACAACGGCCTGCGTTTAAATGTTCTCGGTCTTGGCAGAGAAGAAACAGATAAGGCATGACCGCTGAATCCTTGGCAGAGAAGAAACAGCCTCTCGCTTGGCGGAGAAGAAACAACAGCCTGCTGCTTTCCTGCGAAGAAAGGAACAAAGTGTGAGAATTCTAATGTTATTTTTCCAGCTTTGTTTTTATTAATTTTTCCTTTGATACCATTCTCATTGTTCTGTTATTAACTGTTTACTGTTTCATTGTTCTGTTATTAACTGTTTACTGTTTACTATACGCAGGCATGACAGTACATAAAGACAAAGCAGGCTGGCTACAGAGCAGCAAAACAAAATCAACATGAAATTACTCAATGCGGACGTATCTTGGCAGCCTATCTATGTGCACCAGGTCATTTAATAGAGAAACCCACACATTTACTACTCGTGGCCGTAAAAATTGCTTACAGTCCTCTCTGCATTCTAGCTACAAGTCGTACCATCTATATTCGTAACCAGATTTCTTTATAGATGTAAGTAAATTTTGTTCAATTCCATTGTTTCTTAATTTCATTTAGAATATGAATATGGCATATATGCATCTACACAAGTAGATATATAGAGGTATCTAAATTATAAGAAAATATCTTTGATTCTTTATTGGTTACGCTATTATTTTATAAACCCCAATTTCTCATTTATTCGATCATATTCAGAATTATAGGCTTATCTAGTTTCTTAAGCCAGAAAATTGCCAGATACTAATTTGGATTAGCCATGTTATACTCATATTATATGGAATAAAAATAGTTATACACTCGTCTACTAAATGGATCTTCCCATTCTGTTATTTTCCTTCTTTGATATTGATTAGTATTTTCAACAGGTTTTTAGCGACTTGGTAGAGGGCTGGTTCTAGGAAAATAGTAACCGTATTTATGTACTTCTAGAATACAAATACCCATTTCTAAAACATTTTAATCTGCTAGCTAGAATTATCAAAATTTTCTAACAAATCTGAATTTTTTCTGAATGTAGTACCTTTCATCGAAGTTTTGTCCAGAATCGCATGTTTCAGAGAATTGCTGGCGTTGGTGTTGTCCGTCCACGTTTCATGATTTCCAAATGCCAATTCTATGTATTTTCCCTGGCTCACAGCTACCGAGAACGAAGGCATATTTGCAGCGACCAGAGATGAAATTGACAGCAGCGGACATCTTTATTATGCGACAAAAGATGCGAAATTGCTCTTGCGACCGAAGGAATTGCAGGGATGGAAGCAATTTGGCTTGATATGCCGAAAAATCCCAATGTCAACATACCAAATTATCTTAAAAACCCATCTTGCCTGTAAATTCAGTCGGATTTACGAAGACGGAGAAGTCTGTTGGTGTATTCTTTCTGTGCTCCACTATGCCCTGGAACCTTCTCCGCCATAGCCAGAACTGTCTGAGTGCAGATTCCGCGGAAATCGCCTCTAACTTTCGGTAAAAATTGGCACGGGTACTGCAAATTTAGTGCGCAGGGGGCAGATGGGGATAGCAGCCTGTAGTTTTCCTGAGGAAAATGCCTTGCGGAGAGTTGTATGCGCGCCGGATCAATTTGCAGGGGGCAGATGGGGATAGCAGCCTGTAGTTTTCCTGAGGAAAATGCCTTGCGGAGAGTTGTATGAGCGCCGGATTTATTGATCGGAATCGTGGATGCGCTGGCACTGGACACATTGAATCGCTGAGCCTGCCCTTCCTCTGAACCCTAATATCTCTTACACCTGTCACTGGACATGCAATTTCCCCATATCATGTCTTAAAACCATAATGC
>APFE031059788.1:74145-116399 GCA_000404065.3 Pinus taeda | reverse complement strand
CCCCGGATGCGGGTGTTGGCGTGCCACACAGGAACGGGCCACATGACATGCATGTGCCGCCCCGTGTTAGCATTGAAGGTTGATGGGTTTGCCGTCATAAGGCTAATCCTCCGAAGGTCGAGACTTGGGCATTCAATGCCGAGTACCGTGTATCTATGGCGCGGCAGTATGCAGTTAAGGCGCGCATCCATCGAGGCTATGAGACAGGTTTTCATGGCACAGCCAAGCAAAGGAGAGTTCATTGTTTTGGTGAATTGGGCGAGCTCCTGCCGCAGGGGTTCTCCAAGAAGGTGCTGTTGCAGAGGAGGGCGGTCACATTGCCACTCTAACCCGCCTTCCTGGTTCTCCGAGGCTCCAATTTGGGTTCTGGTCTCTCTGAGTTTAATGCAATTGGGAGAAAGGGGTGGCGAATTCCGGCTGGTTGCTGGTTGCAAAATTCATCGCAGGTTCTCAGAGGATTCGGAGGCAGGTTCATGGCGAGACTACGGGAACGCCAACCCTGCAGAAGAGGCTCGGGGAGAGGCTCATCCTCTCGCCCTCTGACAGCCAACGAGCATCACCACTGCTGCTGTTGTTATTGCCATAGGCGGGCAAGGGCTCGGCCCCTCCAAATTGAGAAATTCATGGAGGTGGGCAGCTCTAGCGAGGGAGAGCCAGCTCTTCCAGCGTTTGGCTCGGTCATGTTCACCCTGGGCAGCTCCAAAAGCAATGAAGGTATAAATGCACACATCTCAGTTCTCTTCACTGCAGCTCTTGAAGGAAATGACAGTGGGACACCTCCCGGAACGGGGGATCCACCCACAGAAGGCATTAGCATGGAAAGCCCAGCTCTGCACCCACCAATTTCGCAGGGGAAGGAGATTATGGATGCCCCCTCGCATCCTCAGGAGCAGGGACCTAAAGACACACTAAAGGATAGGTGGGCTGCCATGTGGGAAGGAGTCCCGGAGGGCTTGGGATGGTGCACCATTGTGGAGGAAACAGGTCCTGGTGACGGGAATCTCGGCGGTGATGGTCTTGATGACAAAGGTCTCGGTGGCGAAGGTCTTGACGGCAATGGTCTCGGCGGCGAAGGTCTCGGTGGCGAAGGTCTTGGCGGCGATGGTCTGGGCGACAAAGTTCGCGGCGACCACTGAACCCCTGGCGCACGCTCCAGCTCTCACCTTTTTCTTTTTGCTCGAGTCCAAGACTAAGGTCACTTTGTTTGTTCACAGGCATTTTTTCTTCTGGTCATATCTCTGTCATTTAGTCTGTTCAGCATACTTATTTTCAGTTTGTCCTGTGTATGGAGACTTACAGTCGGGTTTTGAAGGGTGCCCCTACGTGGGCCGTCATGTTAGGTTGAAAGTCAAGTAGAATTGGCCTCGGCCTCTGTCACTTTTTGGGGGATTTAGATAATTTTGTCGGTGCTGCCCCTGCGAGGGAGCTTTTGTGTCAATTCCAGGATACCCAATGTGCCACTGGTGGCCATGGAAGTGTTGTCTTCCTGCTTGTAATATTTTATGTAAATTCCTTATAATAGAATAGTTAATTTTACTGAGAAAAAAAAAAAAAAACATAGGTCGCCATCAACTCTAGGCATTAATTTAGATGGCCGTCGAACCATGCATAACTTAGTCATTCTCTTTTTTGCACAAGTAAATATTGTGGCACATTAACTTAGTCACCATCTCTTTTTGAACCAGTAAATATGTGGTGGTATCACAAATATGAATGATGGTATCATCCAATATGAATACAATGTGTCTGATGTTCTTGAATTAAACTAAAGTTATATCACCGATTCTAATTAAAATCATATAAAAATGTCACTTGTTATATATATATATATATAATATTATATATATTTTAAAATTTTATTGAATAACATTTTATAAACTATATATAATATAAATAATTTATTAAAAATTACAAAAGTACTTATAAATATAATATGCAATGTGCTGTCTCTCTACAACTATAACAACATAATTCTTACTATCATTCTAAGGTGCAAAGATGTAATGATGGATCATTTTAAGTTGCAATGATGTAATGCTCCATCAGTGGTGAGGGTTTTTTTTACTGTAATAATTACATGAAGAGAATAGGTGCTTGGATATGGCTAAGCGCACTCATAAATATTAAACATCATGTATTGAGTTAAAGATTTTCTTACTATTTATATCTTATGTTTTGGATGAGGGTACAATAAGGGTACAATAATATTAAATAGACAAATCAAAAAAACATTAAAGCAGTTATTGACTTCACCATCCATAATATTTTCCAAATACATTTCCTACAGAATAACCAACTAACAATGTAGATCATTTTAAAATAAAATAAATAAATTATAAATAATTTTTATGAAGTGGAAACTTATAATATTTAATAAAATTTTATATAATTTTAAAAAATTACCATGAATTATCTTACTAGACCATTTACACGTATATGCCTACATAAAGGTCCCTTTAAAGTTGTTTGTCAAGATTCTAATCGATCCGTGATGGAGGGGAGGTCCTTTCTGGAAAATAGAACCCTGCTTTTGTTAGAACATTGAAATTACTCTTGAGCAGTAATGTTTAAGTGGGTGCTGACAGTAGGGTCCTCACTGAGGACATGCAAGAGTCGTGCTGAAATCGGCCTGTATGTGCGACGCCATTATAGTCCTCAACATCTTCATCTCGTTGTCTTGCTCATTTTTCCTAATTTACAGATACCTATGTCGGTGTCATGTAATTATTTGACTTTTAGGTTTCTATGGTTGGAACTCAATACTGCAATATTTTTTAAATTTATAATTTTAACAAATATATGTTGAATTCAAATAAAATTCCCAAAAAATATAAAATAAAATCCAAAAATTAAAGCAATTTAACTACGGATTTGCAAATATAAATTAACCGTGAAACACCACAGAGGTAATGCTGGCCCAACTTGCATGTGAAGCAGCAAGGAAACAAAACTCTAGTGTCTGTTAATGTCGTATTCATTCATTCATGGCATCTTCATATATTTGGAAATATCTTCGGATTCACGTCCTTCCATTCCTCTCGTCGACATTGAGTTTAGGAGGTCTACAATCAATTATAGGCAATCAAGCATAACCATTAGAATTACCGTCATATACTAAAAATAACGGTAGAAAGGACTGCGACGACACAATTATAGGTCAATCCTATTTCAATTTGTTACTAAAGTATTTATAGAATAAATTCAAACTCCATTCAATTCCTATCCACGTCAATCGAACATATATCTCCACCATTCATTAACCCTACCACTGAGATATATCTTAGGGAGATATAGCTTAGTGATGGTTGGGAAGATTTTTTTTCTGTTTAGATAGTAGTGTCAGGAATGTTCGAAAGGTAGAGGAGGAAATACACAAATGGACACACAAACAATAACACATGAGTTACTGCTCTTTTATTGATCACACAAAACTTTATGATTACAATGAATCTCGTGAGGGTTATTTATAATTTTTTTGAGTAGCAACTCACTATTAGTGTAAAATCACTATCATTGCATCCGACCACCAAATCTTTCTTCTCTATTCTTGCATAAAAGATGCCACAATTTTTAGTTTATACTATGTATCTTAGAATTATTTTTCCTGTTGTGCAATGTGAGTCTTTTGGAGTCTCCATAAATCTAGAAATCAAACTAACTCCTTGCCTAATATCTGGTCTTGTAGTTGTGATATACATAAGGCTGCCAACCACCCTTTTGAATAGAGTTGGATTGACATATGATCCTTCATCATTCTTTCTTAACTTTGTACCTGTTACAACTGGTGTAGGAGGAAGTTTACAATATTCCATCTTGAATCTTTTGACAGTTATTTAGTGTACTTATTTTAAAAAATAAAAATTCCTTTCTCAAATTGCTCAAATTCTATGCCAATAAAATATTTCATAAGACCAAGATATGTCATTTCAAATTATTTCTTCATTGCTTCTTTAAATTCATCCAATTCAAGATCATCTATAGAAATTATGTCATCAACATACAAGCAAACAATTCAAATTTTTCCATGCTCATTTAACTTTGCGTACAAGGTAGGTTAAATGTTGCTTCTGCAAAATCCATTATTGGTCATGCAACTTTCAATTCTACTATACCAGGCTCTTGACACTTTTTTAAGTACATACAATGCTTTCTTCAATCTATAAACATTTCCTTCTTGACCTTCAACTTCATTACCTCGAGGCTACTACTCATAGATTTCTTCTTCTATAATTCCATTCAATAAGGTTGACTTCACATCCATTTGATACACTTTCCACTTGTTTTGAGTTGTTGTTGCTAAAACTTCTCTTACATTATCCAATATGACTACGAGAGAAATTGTTTTTCCAAAGTCTATTCTTGGTTGTTGCGAGAATCTTTTTACTACAAGTCTTGCTTTAAATCAATCAATTTTTCATTTTTCATTGAACTTTTGTACACCCATTTCACACTAATGAGATTTTTATATTTTGGAAAATCAGCCAAATCCCAAGTATCATTCTTCTCAATAAATTATATTTCTTCATCCATAGCTTGCACCCAATTTTCAACTTTAATAGCTTCTTCAAAGGATGAAGGTTGAAATGGCAACAATGCAAAATTTGAACTAACATCCAAATCATCATAAATAAATTTCAAAATTCTATTTTTTTTCTTACCATTGCTTGATTCATCACTTACCTGATTACTAGAAGAATTATAATATGTTGATATGCTTCAAGATCTATGTTGTTCAAAATATCTTGGAGTCCTTGCTAGCATAAATTTGATTGGTGTCTTCTCTTGTGATTATTACTGCTCTTTTTCTACTACATCTTCTTCTTCTATGAGTGGTATTCTTACATCAACTATTTTTTCTATAGTCCCATTCCATGACTCTTGTGCTTTGAACACAACATTTATTCAAATTATAGTATTCTTGGTGATAGGGTTATACAACTTATAAGCTTTTAATTGTTCACTATAATGAGTAAATATGATTTTTTCACTTTTATCATCCAAATTTCCTCTTAGCTCTTTAGGCACATGTGCATATGCTACACATCAAATCACTCTAAGATCAGATACACTACAAGACATACCTGACCATGTTTCTTCGTACACTCTGTTCATGATGCTCTTTGCAGGAAATATGTTGATCACATAAACAACACATGCAACTGCTTTTCCCCAAGACTTATTAGATAAGTTTCTTCCTTTCAGCATTCTCCTTTGCATGTTCATAGTTTCTCTATTCCTTCTATCTATAACACCATTTTGCTACGGTGTGTATCTAGTTGTAAATGACCTTTTATTTCCATGTTGTTTGCAGTAAGCATGGAATGCCTTTGAATCATATTATCCACCATGATCTGATATCAATACCTTGATCTAGCAATCACTTTAGTTCTTTCCTAAGGCTTTTAATTCTTTTAACTTTGCAAAAGTTTCAAACTTCTACTTGAGGAAATAAACCCCATGTATTTTTTCTTAAATAATCAATAAAAGTGAAGAAGTAACAACTTCCGCCAATTGATTGTGTCCTTATACATCCACACAAGTTTTATGACCCAACTCCAATGGATTCTTTGCTTTGTATGCAACTCCGTGCAGAAAAATTTCATGATGTTTCATTCCCAAGATGCAACATTCACAAGTACTATACATTTATTTGATGGGAGGTAATCCTCTAACCATTTGTTTCTGCTACAACAATATTAAACTGGAGAAATAAAAATGTCCAATATGATAGTGCCATAACCGACAATCATTAATTGCATGCAATTGTAAAAGAATTGACCTAATCACTGTAATTCATGATTAGAGGAAACAATTTCTTCCTCGTCATCTAAACCTTCGCTATCAACTTCTTGCTTGGGGGATTTTATTATATAACACATTCTTGTCCTTGAAAAATAACTATATATCCCTTCTGCATCAATTCAACAACACTTATCAAATTATGTTTGAGACTAGGGACATATTATACCTCTAAGATTGTCTTCAACTCCCCCTGCTTGGTGAGAATGTTGAACACTCCTTTTCCATCTACATCCACATTCTTGTCGGTGCCCAATTTTACCTATGTCTTCACAGATTGATGCAGATTTGTAACCAAATTATTTTTTCCTATCATGTGGTTACTGCAACCATTGTTTAATAGCCAAACATTGTCACAAGGTTCATGCATGGTATGGCAAGCTAGGAACATGGAGTTATTATTTTCCGTTGTGACATTAGCTCTCTTCTTTCCTTGATCAACTATGTTCTTCTTGCAATCACTGACATAGTCACCAAATTATTATAATAATAACATCTCACCTTGTATTTATAAACTATTTGATTTTTTCTTAAACTTCTGCTATTGCTTCCGATTTCTTGTCCGTGCTCTTCTCTTCCATCTCTTTGACCACTAGTTCTTTTGCCTTATCCTCTTCCTCTCATTTGACCTTTGCCTGATGAGATAGAAACTTGATTTTTAAAAGTGTTCTCTAAGGTGGAACCCTTATTTATGTCTATCCTTGCCTCATGGGATAGAAGTGATCCCATCAATTTATCAATTGTTAGTGTTTTCAAAACCTTGGCTTATTCTATGGATGCTACTACAAAATAAAATTTGGTAGACAAAGATCTGAGGACCTTCTCAACCACTGCTTGACCTTCTACGTCATCACCATAAATCCTTAATTGATTTACAATCATCAGACCCAAATTCATGAATGAATAGATTTCCTCTGTTTCCTTCATCTGTAAAATTTCAAAATCATTCCTAGTATTCTACAACTTAACAATATTGACTTTAGCCATACCTTTATAGCTCATCTCCAAAGTCTCCCATGTTATCTTTGTTGAAGATGTGATCATAATATTTTGGAATACTGCTTAGTCCACTCCTTATTGGATAAACTACAACACTTGTGCATTCTGATTTTGTGTATCCTTAATTTCTTCCTCTCTGCATGTGTGAGTGCGTGTTCTTCTTTTTCATCCTTAGGTTCTAGAAATCCAACCTTGACATACTCCCAAACATCATGATACTTTAACATGGTCTCCATCTTAATGGCCCACATATCATATTTCTTCCCTTTAAATGGTGGAAACTGTGGCTGTAAACTCAATGAAACCATATTTAAAAAATCCTCTCTGTAACTCCAAAACAATATATATTGAAAAAACCCTTTTTTAGCTTTAATGAACCCTTTGTAATAAAACAACCTTTTATTTCTTTGTTCATACAACAAACAATCACTTTTCAAAAACAAAGGGATATCACGAAAACTTTTATGAATATGAATAAACTCCAAGTGACTTCAACCTTTAATATAATTTTGGCTTGGTCATTTTAACATTTTATTGAATTTTCGTGTATGCCTTTTTGAAAGATGATCATCACACCTTTTACACTTCAAACATGCGATGATGCACTTAAATTTTAAACGTGGGACACTTCTACAATGTGATTTTTATAAAAAAATTGTTGACCTTCTTTACTTGGCCCTCTATTTGGTAGCTCTGTAGGCTCCATGGATATGATCATATTCCTTCCTCGGTTCTGATACTTGTTTTTTGGAAAGGCATATGAGGAAAGGGACAAATTTGACACACAAACAATAACACACAAGTTGTTTATCTTGTATTGATCACACAAAACTTGTTGATTACAGTGAACATGGTGTATATATAATTTTTCGACTAGTGACTCAATCAAAATAACATCAACATACACACACACACACTCTAAATTTGACTTTATCAAAATAAGACTAAAATCAAACTCACTCACACTTGACTTAGTTAACTAACACTCTAAATTTAGACAACTTCGCATGAGGGTGTAATTAGCTATCTTTAACAAGAAAATAAATACCGATCAATTGCTGCATAAAATGGCCCATGGAACTCTGCTAGTTTCTATTAAATTTCCATTCCAATACATTAGGTCTTCAATTGTGAATTTTAAATTAGATTCATGTAGTATGATTAAGCGGGGTTGATTCTAATGGTGATGAATTTGCCACAAAGATGAGGATCCACTGGAAATAAGAGTGTTGTTTCATGAAAAAGTAAGGAACTGTATGGATCCTCTAATGATCAACTCCCTCTAATGAGATTGTTTTAGAAGTTTCTAACAAAATCATGAGTATTAGTAGAATGTATTCATTATGGTTGTAAGCTGATATTTGAGGATGAGGCTTCCAAATGCTAGGTGCCTCATGAGTGGCCCTTTTTCAAGAATATGATGATCGATCGTAGGATTATGGAAATGACACTTTTTTCTGCATAATCTTTAATATGTTCATTAGTTTTGATTTTTTAAATTCAAAGGAAATTTAATTTTAATATTATTTTTTATTTTTTTCTTGTGAAGCTTGGTAGGACTCTCCGATTTTTCATGTTTAGATGTCCATTATTCACCCCGCTACAGGTGGAGGATAGCACAACATTCAAACCCAATATCTCTGGTTCGATGAGACTTCAGTTTCACTGGCCATCGCCACTTGAGCTACCTCAGATAGAAAACTAAATTAATATATTATTATATTAGAAAATAAAATAAATAGATAATATTTCTTATAATGAAATATAGTATTTTAAAAAACAATTTGCAAATTTCAAAATCTTAAAATTATTTAAAAATAAAATATTGACACAAATTTCCAAAAAAATATATGTTTTAATGCAGAGAGTATCAAAAACTCCGAAGTCACATAAAAATTCATTTATTTTGTAAAGTTGTTCATTCATCATAAGTGAAGTGTTTCTTATGGAGTGACTTCAATACACTATATAAAAAAGTACATAAATACATTTTATTTAATCAATTGTTATTAATATGATAAACTTAAAATAAAAATAACTTAATATAACTTAAATGGTAATGATTTTTTAAAATAATATGAACACCATGGATGAAAATTGTTGGAATTTTAAGGATTTTCATAGAGATGATATTTTATCTTTAATGCCATCCTTGGAATTTTAAGGCTTTTCAGAGACATGATTTCATGCTTAAATCATTGAAATTTTAAGACTTTAGATATTTTATCTTTAATGTCATGTATATCGTTGGAATTTTAAGATTTTTCAAAGTCATGATATTTTATCTTTAACATCATTATTAAAAGAGATTGATAACATACCCCGAAAAAATGACATTATTCCAACATCAATAATTTTCGTTTTTAGGGTTTTTTTGCACAAAAAATTTGGCTTTTGCTTCCATTTTAGAAAAATGGTGAAAATTTACCCAGAAAAAAAGGGTTATTCCAACATCAACACTTTTCATTTTCAGGCCATTTTTTCATGACTTTTTTTGGGTTTTTTTCTTGCTAGAGTACCCCTTCTAAGTTAATAGTTCTCGTTTGATTGGTAACTATGTTGTATGATGTCTTTGGATGGAAATGAGGAAGAGGGGACCTCATAGAAAACGACATTAAGACCAGGGGTATTGAATTGATTATTGAGAAAACTAGACAACAAAAAATAGTTAATGTTGTGGGGATCTATACTTCCTTTCTGTGGGCAACAAAGGAAAGCCATAATTAGTAGGCACATGAAAATTCATATTGTATTGCATATGCGCATTAAACATCATATGTAGATTCAACCCTAGTAGAAATTCAATGGTGGTATTTGTATATTTTTCCATTCATTGATTGTGATAACTTTTGGGGGAATGTTTCATGAATTGTATATTTGTACAAAAGCTTTTGAATATCTTGTATCAAATCTTCATGAGTTGGATATTTGTGTAGAACCTTTTGAATATCTTGAATAAGTCAAGATTGATCTTGGATATTGTGCAAAAAAATTGAGTATCTGGATGATTTATTGATTGGGGTAATTTTTACATGTCTAAAATTCTTCCAAACTTTAATTTTTTTTTTTTTTTTTATTGGTATTTTACTAATTTCATTAATTTTGTTATTTGATTAGAATATATATATTATATATATATATATAATATATATATATAATATTATATAATATATATATATAAAGTGTTAACTTTGAATAGATTAGTATAACTATATAAATGTAATGATTTAATAGGTGTTAGGATATTCCGACACATAGGAAATAGTTAAGTATAACTTGGTCTAATGTAGAGTTAGGTAAACTGTGTTTCTTTACTATGTGCTTTTGTAACTTACAATTTGATGGTCACGATATGTTCTAGACATTAAGTGATCCGACGGTTATTCTCTCCTCGGTATTACCGACACTTGATCTGTGGCTTAATGCCCAATTGGTCCATGATCTCCATTTAAAGAGCATGGAGGGTCATTTTTAGGTTAATTGTTCATGAGAGAATCTTATGTAAATTTTCATTCCTTTATTAATAAATTGCCTGAAGTGGCCACGTTGGCTCAGGCCGTGGACTGTTTCCCTCTTTGAGGGTTTTAACCATGTCAAGAATACTGGTGTATTGATCTGTGATCTGTTTGTGATAGGTGTTCCTTGGTGTTCTATATGAGGAACCTACTCTGTCAATTCCTACATGGTATCGTAGCTATTTGAGGGCCGCACCTATTGTTGATCCAAATCTGAAGCCGGTAGAACTACATCCAACTATTGTTTCCTAGATCTACTATTTTTTACTGCTTTCGGGATGATAAGAATGCTCTATTGTGTTAGGAACATCTATTCCCATGAAAAACCCCTTTCATTTCACACGAAAAGGTTTTCAGTAGCCCTAGCTCCGTCATTTTTAAGATTTGGATGTATACAGTGTTTATTTGTAGTTTGTAGTTATTTTCTCTTTGTTTATTTCAGTTTATTTATCTCTTTGTTTTTTATTATCGGATTTATACCTCATTTCTACGTATTCTCTTTACCCTGGGACTCTGTTCGATCTGGGAAAATTAGAAACAGAAAGGAAGATTTTTTCTCATGCGTATGCTCTTTCCCGCCGCACCTTAGTGTGATCTCGGAAAATTAGAAACATTGAGGAAAATTTTTAGTTTTCGGGAAAAGCTAAATTGAAACCATAAGGTTTTTTTTTTTTTTTGTATGTCCGTGTTGGGTTTCGTGGTTTTTGTTTTGTAGGTAAAAAAAGAGTTTTCTCAGGTAAGCACACACCCTAAAGCTTCAGTGACTAAAAAAAAAAAAGACGCCTTCCTCTTTTCCAAAAATTACTAACTTTTAAAACTAGCTCACTTGGTTCAAAGTTACTTTATGAGAATAAAGGTCTTGGGTTCAATTCTTTTTTTTTGTTGAGATACTTTTTCAAAAGGCACATGTAGCTTATGTTTTAAAGTTACTTTGTAAAAATGTTCTCACCCATTATAAAAAGTGAGTCACTTATAATTCTAAAGTCTCTTTATCTTTTATTCAAGTTACAATTTAGTGGGTAGCTCATAAAGTACCATTGTAAAAGTGACTTTCGCTTATTTATAAAAGTGAGACATAATTTTTTTTTAAAGTGAGAAAATTAGATGTATGTTTGGAAAGAGGAGGGGGGGTGGAGGGGGATTTTTTTTAAATATAACATTATCATTCATTTTCGCACATTCACACACTTCGTCGACATCTTCAACATCTCTTCTTCAAAAAGCCATAACTTCTTCATCTGAAAGCCATTTTCAGAGCCATTTTTTTAATCAACCTAATTTTTCAAGAACATTTCGTTAGAACACTTAGTTTCATCATCTAACGCTTCAGTTTCTATTAAAATGGAAATTCCATGCCAAATTATTCTTAACAACACCAACTACTTCCAATGGTGGTCCTACATTGTGAATTTAATTAGAAGTAAAGGTCTTTACAGAATAGGCTCAGCCCAAGAAACCAAACCTCAAGATGAAGATACGGTAGTCAAATGGGAAAATAGGCAAGATCAAGCACATGGGTTGATAGGGATGTCTATTTCTCCAGACCTTAGATTCCATATCATAGAACTTAATACTCCTAATGAAGCAATGAAACGACTCACTAAAATTTTTTGAATTAAAAATGAAATTAGAGCCCATAAACTTGAAAATGAGTTGCTTACATTGGACCCCAATAATTTTTCTTCCATTGAAGATTTTTTGTCCAAGTTCAAGACCCTTAGACTTCTCTTGGAAGGTGTTAAGGTTAAGAAAGAAGATGGTAGCCTTATCTATTCCATTCTTACTAAGTTGGGACCAACCTACTCTGTGTTTATTTCCACCTTCCATTCTACAAGAGAAGCCTTCATTTCTCAAGGACAAGACTAAAAGTCCCCTTGCTTTGATGCCTTTTGTGACTCCTTAATAAGAGAACAAGAAAAACTCTTACATCTTGGTCTTCTTAATCTTTGAAACTATTCTAAGAAAGCCTTAGCCATCGAGCAGCAACCAAATTCAAAGAATCCTAAGAAGCTGTATCCTAAAAAGAATGGTCCTAAACCAAACAAGGGTCCTAAGCAATTTTAGTCTCAAAATGAAAAATCATTTCAAAAAAATGATAAGGCAAATAAAAACAAAGGGAAGAACACTGATAGGCATTGCAACTTTTATAATCAGCATGGCCACTTACAATCCAAATGCTTTAAGAAGATGGAAGCCTTGGAAGCAGCAATAAAGAAGCATAACATCCATTTGGAGCACTCTTCAAATTCAACTTCAACTTCAGGAATATCACTTTCTGCATGTGGTTGTCAAGCATCTCGATCTGGTTATGCACTAAATGTATCTTCTTCTTCTCATTGTCATGAGTCGCTCATTCATTCTAGAGCTTCTTATCACATGGCAAAAAACAAAGCCATGTTTTCTTCTTTCAATGATTGTAGCACCAAAAATATATATGTTGGTGATGATAGATCTCTTAGTGTTGTAGGGGCTGGAACTGTTCATTTAGACAATGGTCAATTTAATGATGTATTATGTGTTCTAGCCTTATCCTACAACCTTCTATTTGTATATCAGATAACTCATTCAGGTGAAGGTAAAATCATTGAATTTTGACCTCACAATGTTGTAATTAAGGACCTACGAGATCCTAGACAAATTTTAGCTACTAGCATTGCTGATGATTCTACAAGGTTGTATAAGTTTAACAACTTTGGGTCATCAAATCTTCCCTCAGTATTTGTTGCTCATAATTATGAAGTGAGCAAAATTTGGCATGAGTGATTTGGTCACTTAAACTATCGCTCCCTTCAGGATCTATGTAAAGAAAATATGGTGACAGGTCTTCCAATGGTATCTTGCAAACATGATGTTTGATCGGATGTGTACTCAGAAAACATCATCGGGATAGTTTTGAAAAACATGCCTCTTGGCATGTGTTAGCCCCTTTACAACTTGTGCATAGTGATTTATGTGGTCCACTTCCAGTTGTTTCATTCTCTGGCTACAAGTATTTCTTAACTTTCATTGATGATTTCTCTAGTCGCACTTGGGTATACTTCTTAAAACTCAATATTGAAGCATTTAACATGTTCTTGGCCTTTCAGGCCTTTGTTGAAAAACAACCTGGACATCAAATTCTTAAGCTAATATCTGATACTGGTAGAGAATATATTAACAACAAATTCATCAAATTTTTCACTGATAATGGAATTCAAATGAAACATACTATTCCATATACTCCACAACAAAATGGTGCAGCTGAAAAGAAGAATTGCACCTTAAAGCAAAATGGCTAATTGTATGCTTCATTCTAAAGGACTTAGTCTTAATTTTTGGGCAATAGCAATTAACTATGCAAATTACATAGAAAATCGCACTCCTACTCAGGTTTTAAAAAATATCACTCCAGAAGAAGCATGCAACTCAATTAAACCAGATGTAAGTCACTTTCATGTTTTTGGAAGTGAAGCATGGGCCCATATTCCAAATGAGAAACATAAAGCTTTAGAAACTAAGAGTGAAAAATGTATTTTTGTTGGATATTCTGAAGATGTCAAAGGATATAGACTTATTCCACTTAAGTCCAAAAATGTTATCATTAGAAGAGATGTAAATTTTGCTGAAAATATATCGGCCTATGAGTCTAGTTCGGCAGATGTGCCACCTCACTCCATCCCTTCTAGTTCTGAAAATATTTCTTCCTTAGATGGTGACAGTGAGGCTGAAAATCCTCCCCCACCTTCTTAGGATCCTCCTTCAGCTCCTCAGCTTCCAAAATGGGTCCATGCTACTCGGAACGTAGCAGGTGCTCTTACCAGTGATCCTACAGATCAACGCCATACACGTTCTCAGTTCGATAGTGCCTCTTCTTTATTGGATCAAGCTTTAGAAAATTATGATCCTGACACCTTTGCAGAAGCTTCAAGCCATCTAGATTGGGACGTAGCTATGAATGAAGAATATTGTTCATTATTACCAAATGATACATGGGATCTTGTTCCTCTTCCAAAGGGACGAAAACTTGTTAGATGCAAATGGGTTTATAGAACCAAGTATGGATCGGATGGGAAAGTTGATAAAAATAAAGCTCATCTTGTTGCTAAGGGTTTTTCACAAGTTCAAGGAATTAACTATACTGAAACCTTCTCCCCTGATGCCAAAATGAACTTTATCTGCCTTGTTCTTTCCCTTGCTGCCTCTTTGAAATGGGAAGTCCATCAGATGGATGTTAAATCTGCCTTCTTGCATGGGGAGTTGCATGAAGAAATCTATATGGAACAATGTACTTTCTTTATACAAATAGACTCCAGCCTTGTATGTCAGCTTAAGAAATCCCTTTATGGACTCAAGCAAGCCCCTTGGGCTTGGTATGCCAAAACGGATACCTTTCTTTTAGAAATTGGCTTTTCTAGGTGTTATTCTGACAATACTATCTACACTAAGAAAGTGGCCAAGTCTCTTTTCATTCTTGTTATTTATGTTGAAGATCTTATCCTTACTGGTAGTGATCCCAACCTTATAAACAATGTGAAGTCTAGCCTTAAAAAGAAGTTTGAAATGACAGAATTAGGACACTTGCATTATTTTCTTGGTCTTCAAGTCTTGCAATCCAAGGAAGGTATTTCCCTTTCCTAGTCCAAGTATGACTATGATCTTCTATGCCATTTTCACATGGAAGACTGTAAGCCAACCCCTTCTCCCTTTCATTCTAGAGCCAAACTTTCAATCACTTGTGCTTCCCCTGAAGTTGATGCTACCTTATACCATCAATTTGTAGGAAAACTTTTGTATCTGACCCATACTCGTCTTGACCTTTCCTTTGTTGTTGGCCTTATTGCTCAGTTTATGAAAAACCCACATGAAAGTCATTGGAAAGCAGCAAAAGAATGCTTCATTATGTTCAAGGTATAATTCAGTTTGGAATTCATTACAGTGTAGAAGCATCTCCTCTATTGGTTGGTTTCATTGATTCCGATTGGGCTGGTGACCCTGATGATCGGAAGTCTACTGCAGGTTATATGTTCATTCTTGGTCCAGGACCTATTACATGGGCTTGCAAGAAACAAAGTTCCATTTTTCTTTCTTCAGAAGAAGCAAAGTATCGTGGTGCCATATAAGCTAGTAAGGAAGCCTAGTGGCTTCATCAGGTCCTGTCAGAGTTTGGCTTTTAGTAGTAGCATCCTACTACACTTTGGTGTGATAATCAAAGTGCCATTCAAATATGAAAAGATCCAGTCCAACATCAATGTATAAAACACATTGAATTGCACATGCACTTCATCAGAAAGCTCATTCATGACCATGTTCCTGAAGTGAAATATTGTTCAACAAATGATCAAGTTGCAGACATCTTTACAAAGGCTCTCACAGAGGCGAAGTTTACTAAACTTTGATTTATGGTTGAAGTTCAGGAAGTTGTCACTAAGGGGGGAATAGGCTCTAATGCCTCCTTCCTTCTCCTATTGTGTCATATTTTTACATCCTTCAATCCTATCCCAGGTTGTTCTTAAAGGGGGATGTGAGGATATTCCGACACATAGGAAATAGTTAAGTATAACTTGGTCTAGTGTAGAGTTAGGTAAAGTGTGTTTCTTTACTATGTACTTTTGTAACTTACAATCCGGTGGTCATGATATGTTCTAGACATTAAGTGATCCAGTGGTTCATTCTCTCCTCGGTATTACTGACACTTGATCTATGGCTTAACACCTGATTGGTCCATGATCTCTATTTAAAGAGCATGGAGGGTCATTTGTAGGTTAATCGTTCATGAGAGAAGCTTATGTAAATTTTCATTCTTTTATTAATAAATTTCCTGAAGTGGTTGCGTTGGCTCAGGCGGTGGACTGTTTCCCTCTTTGAGGGTTTTATCCACGTCAAGAATACTGGTGTATTGATCTATGATCTATTTGTAAGTAGTGTCCCTTGATGTTTTTTCAGTGGAACTTACCCTGTAAATTGATCAGTAACTATGTTGTACGTTGTCCTTGGATGGAAATTAGGAAGAGGGGACCTCATAGAAAAGGACATTGAGCTCAGGGTATTGAATTGATTATTGAGAAAACTAGAGAACAAAAAATAGTTAATGTTGTGGGGATGTATACTTCCTTTCTGTGGGTGACAAAGGAAAGCCATGATTAGTAGGCACATGAAACTTCATATTGTATTACATATGTGCATTAAACATCATATGTAGATTCAACCCTAGTAGAAATTCAATGGTGGTATTTGTATATTTTTCCATTCATTGATTGCGATAACTTTTGGGGGAATGTTTCATTAATTGTATATTTGTACAAAAGCTTTTGAATATCTTGTATCAGATCTTCATGAGTTGGATATTTGTGCAGAACCTTTTGAATATCTTGAATACATCAAGATTGATCTTGGATATTGCACACAAAATTTGAGCATCTGGATGATTTATTGATTGGAGTAATTTTGACATGTCTAAAATTCTTCCGAACTTTAATTCTTATTTTATTTTTTGATTGGTATTTTACTAATTTAATTAATTTTTTTATTTGATTAGCATATATATAATATATATATATATATATAATGTTAATTTTGAATAGATTAGTATGACTATATAAATGTAATGATTTAATAGGTATCAATTTATGATAGACATCAACACATTTACTTTCTAGTACATATCTGTAATAACCCTAGTGAAAATTCCATGTAATAAAGTTAAAAACAATAACCATAGATGAATAGGACACTTATTCCAAGCTGAATGTTGGGCAATACATCCTGCGGGGTGTTCATTTGGTTGTTTATGGCTAAGAAAATTGGCAAAGGCATTAAAAAGCATTTTGGCACATTTATTTATGAGAATAATGGAAATTAGGAGAAAGGGGAGGTGAAAGGTCACACGTTGCATGTAAGGAGGAAAATGAAAGAAGATAATGGAAAATGAAGAAAATAGAGTCCTTATTAATAAAAAAGCTTTTGAGGATCAGTTGGTAACCTTTTGTTAGTGTAGCTTTGGAGTTCTTTCATTGTTCTCTCTCTCTCGTACTCTTGGACATAGAGAGTTTATTGGAGCACTTCGGCATTGGAGCAAGAAAGGAAAAGAAGGCAAGAGGAAGGTAGGATCAAACAGCTACAACAAGCCTCATTGTAGGTATCGAATTGCATGTATATCTTCCTTACTAGATTTTGCATGCATGGCATTCCATGTGGTTCTTTTTTATCTTGGCACGATTTTTCTAGGTGTGACAATGTTTTTCAGCCTAGCTTGCCATTTCTGGATAGCCATGGTGTGATTGGGTTCTCATGTTTGGTTGGGCTAGATTGCCAGACAAATTCAAAGCTAAGTGAGGTGGATCTCTGAAATGGTAGAACACATGGCCTAGTAACCCTGATCCAAACTGTGGGTTGTAGTAAAGCCATACTTTTTATTTCCTCGAATGGCCTAGGAATCCTTGTCATTGAATGGAAGGATATACGATAAAGCCTAGAGGTGGTTTTCTCTCTGTTGGGCCTAGTAATCCTGGGATTGGGATATGTGGTAAATCCTGGAGAGTGGGTCTCGGTTTAGGGCCTAGTGATCCGGGTTTGGATTACGATAGAGCTTGACAGACTAGGAGACAAGAAAATTCCTCAAGGTGTAGGTGGAGAAATCCGTTGGCATCCATGCTTGTTTGGCGTAGTGATTGGGTGGAGATCATGGTAAAGCCTATTATGATGTGTTCATTGTGTTCTCCTAGCGATCGAGGATGGATTACAATAAAGCCTGGTTTCTATTGATAAGGATGAGGTGGTTTAGCCTCAGTATGCCCTAGTTGAGTTATTTTGGTTTGAGTCCCACATTCATGCTTGGAATATGGCAAGGGGGTGAATGGTTGAAGAGAGATTTGGATAAGCTATTTTATGGTTGGGTGGAACGTGGTAGTCCCATCTCAAGTCAATTCATTGCATTGATTAATAAACAATTAATTCCATTGATTTTCATGTGTAAATGTATCAGTGTATATATGGATTTTAATGGCTAATATTCCTATTGTAATTCTATTCCTATTATGTTGGTTATATTTTTATTTTATGGCAACAACTATGTTTGGCCCTCAATATGTTTTCACTTGTATTTGAATGGATATTGTATGTGTGATTTAATAAGTGATAAGGCATCAAATGACATGAGAAAACAATGGCTCATGGCGATTATCAGATAAGTAAGAGATCCCTACACTTAACTCTATTGTTTAGACCTGTAGGTTAGATGTCGATGATATGTTTGATGAAATTACAATCATGGCTAATAGGGGTTTGGTTAAGGCGTTGATCAACTATTTACTTTTGCATCATTATTTCCCTGTACTTTACTTAATTCTAAGCTTTCATTCCATTTTGGGTAGTGGCCTGAGCTCTGTGCCTAAAAAGGTGGCCGAAATCCTAGAGTCACTAGCAAAACATTTACAAGTTTGGAGCACAGTCATTGACAGGCAGGCCTATGAGAGTGAATTTAGGTCTTTGGTCGCTCCCTTGCCCATAGCATGAGAGCAACTGAGCTTTAAATTGTCTAAAGCCATAGTGGGACCCAGGCACAGGCTGTTTGAGTGGTTGACTTATCTCCTGAGGGTTCTGTTGATGGTGTTGGATGGATGCATGTGATGTTCCATCAATTCCACTTACTTAAGGTTACCTAGGAGGTCAAATTTGATCATAGTAGCCTCTCATCTCATGTTTGACCCAGTTGGCATTGTTACTTGGGTGGATGTGGGAGGAGGGTGTTACAGAGTGGTATCAGAGCATGGTTCAACTCTCGAACTGAATGGGTTGAATGTGTGTTGGTCATGCATGCATGTAAGTTGCATGTGTGTCTCTTACACTTATATACTTGTTGCATTTGCTTGATGATGGATTATGGTTGTAGTATGGTTATCATTGAGAATTTGATGGTGATTTCATGAAGAGTATTTGACATGAGTATGTGACTGAATGTGTATGGTTATTTGTTGCTTACACGTTGATTTTATGTTGCCTACTTACATCCTTGTATGTTAGGTTACATTTTGAATATTTTGATTACATGCATCAGTATTGTAGGTTATTTACAAGAATTGATCAATTATGTTTGACTACATGCAGTTATGCATATTTGTAGTTAGTTAAGCTTTTCTTATGCATATTGTCGGTTGCATGTAGCAATGTGTACAATGGAGTAATGGTTGTTGTCATGCATGAGGTCATAGCATGCATTGTTGATATGGCCTTGCATTGATGATAGGATCCTAGTTAGAGCGATGTTTATGTGTTGATTTTTTTATTTGTGCATGTCTATACACTGTTATGATTATGTTATAGATGTATCACGCTGATTTGGTGATCTTGCAGACACTTTATCCTCCCCGAGCTATACTAAGGTACGTTGGTTTATTGTGATTTCGTTTTTCTGACATATTGTGCATTGTCGGAAGAGAAATATCGAATTGCAGCAAGGTGGTAGACCATTTCGAATCTCCCTATGCATCAGATGAGAAACATGGTGTGGGGCATACTTCTAGTTTGGTTGATACATTGAGAAGTTTGAAGGAAGAGATAAGGAGTTGTAAGAAGGATAATGACCAGATCATACAAGCATAAGAGAAGCAGGCAGAGGTCAATGCTATACTTCTTCAGAGTTTTTTAGGCTTTCAATGGTAAGGGTCACTTCAAATAAGCCATGCACATGAGGATGGGACTAATGGAGCATATGGAACTACATCTCTTGGTAGACACAAGCTGGATAGATCTGATACTGTGCGAGATGGTAGGTTGTTGGACACTCCAGATAGGAGGGGTGGTGAGTATAGGTATTATTCTAGTTCTGGATCTGATAGACATCATGATCATCATCACTATCATCCTTATAGAAGGAATGATAGGGGATAATTTTCGGATGAATTCAAGAAGAAAAACCACCTACTTTTGAGGGAGAAGCTAGAAGATGCAGAGGCTTGGATACTTGGCGTGAATAAATTATTTGAGTTGTATGAGTACACAGATAACATAAAGGATAGAATAACTATCTTCAACTTGAAAGGTAAAGCAAACATTTGGTGGGAAGATATTAAGTGGGTTAGAGACATCAGGACAAATGACTTGAGTTGGCAGGAATCGAAGAGGCTTTTTAGGAAAAAGTACTTTCCATAAAGGTACTATGATAGTAAGGCAAAATAATTCTATGAGCTAAAGATGGGATCAATGATGGTTGAAGAGTACATGACCATGTTTTTTGAATTATTAAGGTATCCACTATATCTTACTGATGAGAATACTAAAGTCTGAAGATTTGACAGTGGTTTACCACAAGCATTTAGAGATCGAATTGAGTATGATGAGCCTCGGTCACTTAAGGAAGTTATTGGGAAACTTAAGCATTGCTATGAATAATCAAAGTGTAAGAATGAATATTAGGATGGATGGAAAGGAAGGGACAATGGTAAAGCTAAATGGCAGCCTAAAAGGACAAGGCCTTCATATGCAGATGAGAAAGAGAATGTTGTACCACAAAAGAGATTTAATGCAACTAGATAGGGACATGAGTTGCAACAGGAACATAAAGGTGTTGGTACTGGTCTGTTGGAGTGTTGGACATGTGGAAAGGAACACCTTAAGAGATATTGTCCAAAACATCATGGAGGTAGGCCTCAGATATATTGTGAATAGGATGTGTAGAATGTTGTCCAGAGTATTCCACGTATCTATGCAACAGTGGACAACATGCATGTAGAACACCAGGCGTATATCATTGAGATGGATGATAAGCTTTGTGATCAAGTAATTTCTATTTTGATTGACCTTGGATCTAATTATAGCTATGTTAGTCCGGACTTGGTGGATAAGTGTGGTTTGAATAAGGAATTGATTTCAAAACCTTGGTTAGTGCAGTTGGCTACAAGTACAAAGAAGTGAGTTCATCACTGGGTAAGAGCTTGTGCATTTGATTTAAATGGTATGCCTAGAACAACATATTTGAATGTATTACCATTGGATTCATACAATATGTTATTGGGCATGGATTGGTTCTATCTTCATATAACCAAGATTGACTACTATGACAAAGCTATTGAGTGTGTTGATGACAATGGAGAACCAAGAGACTTGCAGGGTAAGAAGAAAGCTACATTAGTGAGGATGGTGACAACTATGAAAGAAAAGCATAACCACAGGAAGGGGTGAAAGATATTTGTAGTACACATTTCTAGTGATAAGGGTAAGGAGGCTAAGGATGGAGATGTGTTGAAAAGGTATCCAATTTTGTAGCAGTTTCAGGATGCATTTCCTTAGGACGTTACAGAGTTGCCACCTCACAAGGAGGTAGACTTTTATATTTAGTTAGTGTGAGGGGAATCTCTAGCATCAAAATCACCTGACAAGATGAGCACACCTGAGTTGGTTGGTTAAAATTGTAGGTAAAGGAAATGTTGGACAAGGGATAAATTAGGCTAAGTGTATCAACTTGGGGTGCACCGGTATTTTTTGTGAAGCAAAAATATGGTACCCTCATATTATGCATTGATTACAAGTAGTTGAACAAAGTGACTATCAGGAACATGTACCCTTTACCAAGGATTTATGACCTATTCGATCATTTAAAGGGAGTGACAATGTTCTCAAAGATTGACTTGAGATCTGAATACCATCACGGATGCATCAAAGAGGAGGATATATACAAGACTGCGTTGAGGACCAAGTATGGGAATTATGAGTTTGTTGTTGTTCCATTTCGCTTAACTAATTCTCTAACTACATTCATGTGTTTGATGAATAGTGTGTTGCATCCATATTTGGATAAGTTTGTTATTGTGTTCATTGATGATATACTAGTATATTCTAAAAATTAGGAAGAGCATGTCATGCATTTAATAGTAGTGTTGAGGTTGTTAAGAGAGCATCAGTTGTATGTTGGTGTAGTTTCTTTTAGACTGAGGTGCACTACTTGGGAGATGTTGTCTCCATGGAGGGAATTGCAGTAGATCCAAAGAAAATAAGGGCTACCATTGAGCGGGTAGCTCCTAAGAGTGTGGATGAGGTGAGATTTTTAATGGGTCTGGCAGGTTATTATAGGAGGTTCATCAAGAACTTCTCATAGATTTCTTATCCTATTACAACATTGCAGAGGAAAGGTAATAAGTTCGAATGGACTGAGGAGTGAGAGGCTAGATTTGAGAAGTTCAAGCAGTTGCTAACACATGCACCAATGTTACATATTATAGATCTAGAAAAAGAGTTTATAGCTTGCATAGATGCTTGCAAGAGAGGGCTTGGTGGAGTCCTTACGCAGGATGGACATGTGGTATGTTATGAGTCCTGAAGATTAAATGAGCATGAGAAGAACTACCCGACACATGATCTCGAGTTAACGGTGATTATACATGCATTGAAGATGTGGAGGCACTATCTTCTTGGTAGGTGGTTTGTACTTATGATTGATCACATTGGGTTGAGGTTTTTGTTTGACTAGCCGAATCTGAATGTCAGGTAGGCTAGATGGTTGGCCACGATCAACGAGTTTGACTTGGAGATCAAGTACATGAAGGGTAAAGAGAACAAGGTGGCAGATGCTCTTAGTAGATGGGTACAGGTACATCACTTAGCAGCTATGAGCTCCTATGGGATGGACTTATAGGATAGGATATTGCAGGTAGGACGTTAGGATGTTAGGTACATGGAGATTATGCATTGGTTACAATAAGATGCTGGTAGTGGTATAGGCACAAGTGCAAGTACAGGTACATGTAGCAGTACATGTATAGGTGTAGGTAAACAGGGTATGGATTACTGTCTTATAGTGGATGGATTGGTCAAGTTTCAAGACACGATATATGTACCAGATAATAGTGAGCTCAAGAAAGTGATCTTGAGGGAGTTTCATCTGAAGCCATATTCAGGTCACCTAGGTTATCAGAAGACTTTAATTGTAGTGACGAGATATTACTATTGGCTAAATTTGAAGAGGGATGTAGTAGATTTTGTGGCTAGATGCTTTGATTGTTAGTGAGTAAAGGTAAAGCTTAAGCATCCAGGTGGACTGATACAAGCGATTGCGAGTCCAGAATGGAAATGGGAGGTTATTTCCATGGATTTCAACACAGTGTTGCCAAAGACAGTGAAGCAACATCATTCCATCATGGTCATTATGGATAGGTTGAAAAATGTCTCACACTTCATTCTAGTGAAGTCTACATACTCAGCTAGTGATGTGGCACAGGTATTCATCCGAGACACAGTTAGACTACATGGTGTTCAAAAGAATATTGTGTCGGACAGGGATGTGAAGTTCACTTCAAAGTTTTGGAAGGTGTTATTTGTAGGTTTTGGCATATAGTTGGCCTTCATCACAGCTTATCATCCATAGATGGATGGTCATAAAGAGAGGGTCAATAAGATATTAGATGACATGTTGAGGATGTACGTGATGCATCAACAACGCAAGTGGGAAGAGTATCTCCCTTTGGTCGAGTTTACATACAACAATGGTTATCAAGAGTCATTGAGGATGAGTTCTTTTGAGTTATTGTATGGGTGAAGTTGTAACACTCCCATTAGTTGGAGTGATCTGGTTAGCAGAGTATTTATTGGACCATATATGTTGGTAGACATGGAACATGAGATGTAGGTAATCAAGAAGAATCTGAAGGAAACATAGGATATGAAAAAGAGATATGCTGATAGGAACAAGTTATTCAAGGAGTTCTAGGTTGGGGAACAAGTGTACTTTCACATCAAACCAAAGAAGAGCTCCTTGTAGATTGGATCATGTGCCAAGCTAGCACCACAATTTTTTGGACCCTTCAGTATCATTAAGGGGATTGGGCCAGTAGCCTATCGACTTGCACTGTCTGTGACAGTGAAAGTCCACAATTTTTTCCATGTATCTTTGCTTAATAAGTATGTTAAGGATGCTTATCATGTAATTGACTGGTTTGTATTGCAGGTGGAACCAAATGGAGAATTCTAGCCAGAGCCTCAGTGTATATTGCAGAAAAAGGTGCTCATGCTCCGCAATCGAATAATAGAGAAAGTTAAAGTGCAATGGAAGCAATTTGGGCCCGATGAAGCTACATGGGAGATGAAAGATGAGATGCAGGCCATGTGTGCTTGTTTTCCAGTTGAGGAAAAGAACCCTTGATATGGTGGTTTGGTGATTGGTTATGGTGGTTTAGTATTTTCTTTATGTTGGTTTAGTATATGCTTTATGGTGATCAATATATGCTTTATGATGGTTGATATATGCTTTATGATTCTTTTACATATGCTATATGATTTTCAGTATATGTTTTGATATATGCTTTGGTACATAATTTGGCATATGTTTTGGTATCTATATTTTGATGATGTTGCTATATGTACACCTGTGTATGGATGTAAATACTATAATGAGTTGTGCTATAAAGCTCCACTATGAGGTTTGGGTGTCATGTTATTATGCTATCATGCAGTTATGTTATCATGATGTTATGATGTTATATGAGTTAGCACTCAGCATGATGGTCCTTGTAAATACCATAATGAGTTGTGTTATAAAGCTCCACTATGAGATATATTGTCATGTTGTCATGATGTTATTTTCTCTTGAGTAGATTTTTCATTGTAAATACTGCATCGAGCTATGCTATAAAGCTTCATGAGCAGTATGTCTTCTTTCAGCAGGTTGCTGAGGTGTATGTGTGATTGAACACCGAGGATGGTGTCATCCAAGGGGGAGGGTTATGTAACAATTGTGGTGAAATTCCATGTAATAAAGTTAAAAACAATAACCACGGATGAATGGGACACTTATTCCAAGTTAAATGTTGGGCAATGCATCCTAGGGGTTGTTCATTTAGTTACTTATGGCTAAGGAAATTGGCAAAGGCAATGACTAAGGCATTAAAAGGCATTTTGGCACATTTATTTATGAAAATAATAGAAATTAGTAAAAAAAGGGAGGTGAAAGGTCACAAGATTCATGTGAGGACAAAAATGAAAGAAAATAATGGAAAATGAAGAAAATAGAGGCCTCATTCATAAAAAGCTTTCTGAGGATCAGTTGGTAACCTTTTGTCAATTTAGCTTTGGAGTTATTTCATTGTTCTCTCTCTCCCTCTCCTACTCTTGGACACTTAGAGTTTCTTGGAGCACTTTGGCATTGGAGCAAGAAAGGAAAAGAAGGCAAGAGGAAACAAGGATCAAGCAGGGAAAGGCAGGATCAAGCAACGACAATAAGATTCATTGCAGGTATCGACTTATGTGTATATTTTCCTTGCTAGATTTGGCATGCATGGCATTGCATGTGGTTCTTTTCTATCTTGGCATGGGTTTTTCTAGGTGTGATAGTGTTTTTTAGCCTAGCCTTGCCATTTCCAGATAGGCATGGTGTGATTGGTTTCTCTTTTTCGTTGAGATGGATTTAGGGATGAGTTCGAAGCTGAGTGAGGTGGATTTATGAAATGGTAGAACACATGGCCTAGTAACCCCTGAATGGTACTTTGGGTTGTGGTAAAGCAGGATTTTGTGTTGCCTCAGATGACCTAGGAATCCTCACGCGGAATTGTTACACAACATTTTGTCACTATCCCTGTACTCCCCATTCCTTGATCTTGGAGGACCTCTACAGTGAAACCTACATGCTTTCCCTTCATGAAGAAACTCCCATTGTGTCCCTCTTCATAAGCAGAACAATTCCCTTTTGCACCATTTTCCCAAAATCTTCTGTTTTTCCCAGTTTACAATACCGGTGCTAATGGCCCTTGTCCTCGCATCGATATGCAGGGATTAATACTATCCCTAGCATTGACTGGAGTGACTGAGATTTTTCCCAGTCATGTCAGTCCTCTTATGGAAAGTTTTTTAAATAAAGAGTAGAAGCTTCCAGCTCTAGAAGCTTGGTAACAAAATTCTGGTAAATGGTTTGGCTAGATGGGGTTGCGGATGCCATTTTGGGCTCCTTTCCCCTATAATGATAGAACTACTTCAAGAGATAAGACCTTCTCCCATGAGAAGAGGATCCATCTCCAATCCATTTATGCTATATAAACCTCCTTTTTTCCCAAGCACTAGCTAGTGTTGAAGTATTAATGTTGGTGTGTTAGTGCTAATTAAGTTTGGAGTAAACAACAAGCTATTCATAGTTGTAGCTCTCTAGTTGTGTGAGAGAGAAGTGTGAATTTAGTTTAGTGTGAAGCCTAAAGGGAAGAGCCTTAAAACTATTATTGTTGAGGCTATCATGGAATGTTAGTAGAAGTATGTGGGAACCTAGTTTTGTCAGAGGATAATGGCAACTCCAAGACAATGGTTGTTATCTCTTCTTGATTCAATATATATGCAACTGTCGATTGATTTCCTACATGATGTGTCATCTTACATGTTCATGGCTTAATGTTTCTTGACTTGTCAAGTAGGTTGAATTACAATTTGTCTATTATCGTTGTTGTTGTTTGCTGTTGTTTACTTGTTTCAGGTGTTTGAAGAAGGAAACGAGAGATAGCTGGAGTGAGCAAGCAAGGACATCACCAAATGGGGTAATCATACTAAGAGGTAGGCCCTCTTAATTGGTTCCAACCTAAGGAAATCTTCCATAGAATGTACCAGTTGTGGCTAGACCCACTATCAGTCTAGAGGAATTGTTTGTATTTGCACTCATAATTATACTTCACCACAAATTGGCGACCATATTGGGGAGCCAATCCTTCTATTTGTCTTGTTAAATATTTGATGCTTTTGTGTGAAATTTTCTAGTTCCATATTTTCCCTTTGGTTTTGTTTCTTTTCCTTTGCTTACTGGTCTGAGTTTGCAATTCATAGTAGCAGATCTAGTCCTAGCTTTAAATTTATTTTTTTTTCTTGGCTCCCTCACTCAGCATGCTTAATCCGCTGACAGCCACGCCAATCAGCGCAATATGCTGAAAAACAATCGCACCGACCTCCCTCTGGCACTTATTTTTAGTTAGGAAGTTGCACCGATGCCTGTAAGTGAAGATTAGGGTTTGTCCCCAATCTTGGCCAGTGTGTTTTTCTCTCATAATTTCGACCTCGTAAGCCTTTTAGACCGTTTTCTTCCTGACTAGAAAGTTGCTTTTCATTTGGTTTTGTTGCTTGTTGCTTTGTCATCTTTCTGCTTGATTTATTGAGTCATTGGGTTGTCAGTGACACTAGGGAATCTAGATTTTCATCCATTCAACTGATTGTGAACTCAGTGAGTTGAGTTGTTGGTGTACTTACTCCTTGCATTTCATTTGGAGTCCTTTTACAGCTTTAACCTCCATTAAAAAAGTTTGAAAAGTTTTTGTTTGCTTGTCTAAATGTTTCTTTTTTGGCATGGATTACATTGCTTGTCTTGTTTTTGGTAAATTTAGTGCTTTATTAGTTTGAACGAGTTTCTCTTTTCATGTTTTCATTTTCTTGAAGAGATAATTGTCTTGAAAACTTTTTCATCGAAGTGTTGTATGTGAAAAATTCATTTCGTTGTTTCATGAAAAAGTATGAAATTCTAGTTTGTTGCATCAGTATGCTATGATAGTCAACATCATTAAAGACTAGGACTGCATTGACATTTGAAAAGGAAAAAAACTCTTTTTCTTTTTAAAGGATTGTTAGAAATGTACTTGTCAGGAAATTAGGAATTGAAATGCATTTTTCATAAGTTTATTTTCTCAAAAAGTGAAGTAGTGGAAGATCATTTTGCTTTCAGTTGCTTGGCTGTTTGCATTCGATTGTGTGTTTTCTACCCTCTCTAGTGTAGACAATTCATCGAATTGAAAGGGTCTTGTCTCATTTAGTTTCATTTAAGGTTTTTCGAGTCGCATCGCTAAGGCCTGCAAACTGAGACATAACTCTAGATAAACTTTAAAATGAACTCAATTAACCTAAGGTGCATTTTAAATCTAACGATAATATCTAGAAGGTCTAGGCTAGAGACGTGTTTTAGTGTCTTTAAACCTACCTCGTTAGCTTCGGCATTAGAAAGCCCTAGTACAGATTTGTGCTCTCTGTACCATCAAGTATATAATGGGAGGAACATCTAGGCTGCAATCCTTTATCCATAGGAAGTTGAGTCGGTCGCCTTGCGAACATGATACACTGAACACAACATTTGGGGAGATTGTCTACTGTATTTCTCGGTTCACTGGGGGGTATTTTACAGTTCACGATTGCCTGGTAATCCTATTTACCTAGATCATCCAGAGCAGTCATTTGATCTTTTTGACTCATTGAACTTAAAATATCATTCGAGCACTTGTCCTTTCAAGCTTGTTTCCAATCCAAAGTGATAGAGTCATCTCTATTTCTTTCTCGACTCTTAAAAAATGAGAGAACACCAGTCTATTTATGTGTCTTAATAATTGATTTCCCATGATCTGATAACATCATGTTAGTATTTTCTAGACCAAATCGTGAGTTTCTCTTAAAGAATATTTTAAAGCCTTGAAGTTTATCTCTCTCTTTTCCTATTAACTAAGACAAGGTCATCCTGGCTAAACCATGTGGTTCACTTGGTTCCTCTTCCTCTCCTCTGTCTGAAAGATTTCCTGAGGAGCCATTTCCTAAGTTACCAGAGTCATTTAAGGACCAAGGTGTTGAACTTGGAAATGTTCTAATCATTCAACCTTGGTCATCTCGTCCTTCGCTTACTTTAGATACTAGGTCATCCACTAATCTTGGCCTGGAATCTTCGGACAATCCTGTTCAAACTCCTCAGAGTTCCTTGACCACTGACGGTCAACCTGGACTAGTTATATATCCTCTAAATCCTCTGTTTGACCCCGTTGTGATATCACCGCAGCGTCCCTACAATCCGTACAATCAACCGGGTGTTCCTTTGGAATTATCCCCTCGTACTTCTTCAATTGTTCATCGTTGTCTCTTCCCAAACATGGAACCTGAAAGCGATTCTCCAATCACCTCTCCGGAGGAGTCATAAGTTTATACTCCACACACTATCGAGGAGGAAGAACATCCTTTTCCTCCTAAAGGTTTCCCATATACAGGGAGCATTCCCACCAGTGTACTGCCTCATTATGTGCCTTTGGCACAGTTGGTTTTAGGTACTCCGAGTGCCTCATCCCTTTATCATAACCCTGTTTGGGCATCTGACACCATGCCTACTATAGGTCCGTTCATTGCAAAATCGACCTCCCAATAGGTTGTTCCCTCAGTCCTGGTGCAACCCACCATTCCAAGCCCTCTTGTATCATCCGTCCCAATTACCCATCTGGTTCAACCGGCGGCCTTGAGGAAAGTCTCTATCAGTTCCTCCATCCCTTTGGTCAGTGGCCAAGCTGTGCCACTCCTTGGGGGACAGAACCTAAATGTTTCTATGGTGTTAGGTGCAACCAATATGAGTATAAACTAGCCTTCTTCTGGCATTATTCAAAACCCTACTGATCTCACTAGATTGAGTATGTCCAATACAACAAGTTCAAAATCTTGTTGGTCCATCTGGGTCAAGCAATGTCTAGTATCAGCAACCTTATGAGGCTCAGGTCAAATACGAAAAAACCTTATGTTCTATGTGGTTCTCAAGGAATGGTTAATCAGCCTTACAACCTTCAGTCTGGCCAGTATGTTCAGCTCAGCTCATCCACTTTCTAGGGTGGCTATGGCCAGATTCAATTTAGAAATTTTTTGAGCACTGTTCAAGTACCCTTGCAATATCAAGGAAAACCTCTACAACAACAAAGGAAACCTTTGTTACCACAAGGGCAACCTTTGTTACAGCAAGGGCTATCTGCACAATAGTAAGGGCAAATGATCCCGTAGCAAGGTCAACCGCAACAATCGCAAGGGAAACCCTTGCAACATTTGTAGCAAACCGTGCAGTAGCAGATGTAATATGCTCTGCAAACCTCCCATCCCATGTCCTCATAGGGCCAACCTCTGCAGTCCCAGGGAAAAATTTTGTAGTAGAAAGGCTAATCCTTGCAGCAACAAAACCAAACCAGGCAGCAACAACCCTTGTATACATATCAGTAGGGTCAACCCTTTCAAGGGCAAGGCCACGATCAATTCTTGCAGCAACATGCCCAAAACCCTAATCTCCTAGGTCAATAGGTACAAAATCCCTATGTCCAAGGGAAACAAGTGTATAATCCGTTTTCCCAAGGACACCATGTCCCAAATCCTCTTGTTCAAGGACAACAGGTTCACCACCCATATGTTTAGGGACAAGAGGTCCAATATCCATATGTCCAAGGTCAATAGGCTCAACAACCTTTTAAACTATACGTCGCTTATCAGCAACCTATGACTGGATAGTTCCAAGATATTCAAGCTCAAAATCCTCCCTATGGCCAAGATAACCTGCAATGGGGGAATCATCAAATGCCGTACGGCCAAAATCCCCCACACTAGGGCCAAAATCCTTACTAGTAGGGATGGGATCCTCTGCTTGGACCCGCTTACTGACATCCAATGCCTTTTAATACTCAATTTCCAATGTTGGCCACACTAGAGTTTCTAGATGTGTCTTGCCTTACGAATGATCCAATTCTTCATTCACCATACTATCCTCGGTTTCGTCCAAGATACAAGGTGATTGTCCTAAATTCAATGGGAAAGCCAAAGAAGATCCTCAAGCCCATGTGATGACATATCACCTCTGGTGCTCTTCAAACTCTTACGTTGACAATTCCATTCGCCTCCATCTTTTCCAACGGACTCCCACACGTGCTGCAGCCAAGTGGTACATTGAGCTTCCTTGAAGTAATTACCATGACTTTAACTCTTTATCCATGGCTTTCCTCGCGCATTTCCAGTCACCGGTTCGATATGAAACTGACACCTATTTGCCTACATCACTTAAGCAAGATACTGCGACACACATCTCTGATCACATCCACGAATGGAGACGTAGACATCACCTGATCAAATTTGAGATTGCTGATTAGTTTCTCACTGAATGGTCCACTAAATTATTCGTGGCCCCAATTTCTCACGATATAGCTATAGGTGGGTGCATTACTGAAGAACAAGCCATTGCTCGTGCCTAGTACCTACATCTAGTTTATTCTCAGTCTAGCACTTTGTATGAGTTATTACCCAATGCTCTGCAGCCATCGTTCGATCCCGCAACATCAAATTCGTAGGCTACACCTCCTGTCGATGGAGTTATTGGTTCAATATACCAGATCCCTGCTAAATCTTCTTCCAAACAGAAGTCAGTCTTGAATGATGTTCCCAATAGTTCTTACCAGAATCAACCTAGCCCTGGTAAAACCTCAAAGGTCCACATTTTCCAGTCTATTGCAACAGAAAAATCCTTGAAAGGTAAGAAGAAAGGCAAAGGCAGGGGTAAAGCTGATGCCCCAAAACACGTTCCTCCCAAATCATCTGCTGGTGAATCTTCACAATGGAAACCTAAGTATCCATGCCTCATTTGCGAGGAGAATCACTACACCAAGGATTTTCCTCGATGATCTGAAGTTAGTCATTTGCTCAAAGCGACCCTAGTCGACCTCAAAGAGATATTTTCATCTCAACAAGCCGAAATGGTAGACCAACCTCAATCATCTACTTCCTCAAGATCTCAAGTATTCATGATGAGTACACCTATTAATGTGGCTACTAGATTGAAAGATTACCAAACTCCTGCTCCAACATCTGGGAAAGAGAAAGAAGCCACCCCTTCTTCTTTTGCCCTGTGTTCTGGCCCTCTTCATATCGAGCGCCCTAACACTAATTCCACTATATGACCACCCTCTCAAGTTCTGCTAAAGAAATCCTCATACAATCCAAACACCTGAACCGCTCAACACTATAATATTGTTGAGGATTTGAGTAAGGTGCCATTAGCTATGTCAGCTCTCGAGGTGCTCCAAAGCTATCCATCACAACAGAAATCGTTGCTCTTAGCTATCGAGGGTATTGATCCCACTGATTCGAATTTGATATGTTTTGATCTAGATAAACATTTTCTACATCTCCCTCATCATATTTCCTTTCTCATTCAGGTAATCATCAATGATAATACCATCCACAGGACTATCATTGATGAAGGTTCTTCTAGCTGCATCATGTCAATCACATGTTGGAAGGAAATTGGTTCTCCTACTTTGAACCAATTCCTGAACACTTTGGAAGCTTTCAATCGGCGTGATTCGCGACCCTTCAGTGTCTTACCTAACCTTGCCATTACTCTGGAGGGCAAGACAATCCAGGTTGAGGTAGAGATTGTTGACGCCAATCTCAATTACAACTTTCTACTTGGCCAAAGTTAGACCCATGCTATGCATGTTGTAGCCTCCTCCTTATTCTGTGTGATTCGTTTTCCCCATAAATGAAAGATTGTCACTATCGACCAGCTGTCCTTGTTCGCCTCTTCTTCATCGGATGGCAATGTTCCGTACAAGCACATTGGTGCTCCCTATGAGAGTGTGGGGGTAGGCCTTTTCAAAGATTCTACTTTAATGGGCAATTTTTTTCTCCCACCTCCTCATGTTGCCTCTGTCAACATGATCTTAGTCAAATATGATCCTTGGGTCATACCTTCACTAGATCTTGTTGATAAATGGGGCGAGGTTATGCCACTTAGTTCTAGCAAAATCAATTACATGGAAATTGTTTCGGCTTTGAGTTCTACATCCTCTAATTCTTCTGTTTCAAAGATCTCCCTCAATATGTATTCTCAATCCTCGTGGCTTGGCGCTCTAGAATCACTTAATCCCTTAGCCGAGACTTTCCTTGCTAACGAAGGTATCATGGAAGTAATGTCTCTCAAGGAACCACATTAGACTAACACTCATCATCGTTTCATTCCTACCTCGCCCAGTGGTCACATTTACAGATTTCTTAGAGTTCTCTTCTCCATTTCCTTTCCTCCCACTTTTGCCACCAATCATGACTCATGAAGTATGGTTGGAAGGAAATCTAGGTAATATTACCCAAACAATGCCGATTGATATTTCTATCAAGCCTCGTATCATTGAATGTGTCCATATCGAGGTAACTTGTTCTCCGGATGAGATCAAGACCTATACTCGTCTGTTTGAAGAATTCTGTGATGTGTTTGCATGGTCCTATGAAGAAATGTTGGGCATTGATCCTAGTATTGTTGTGCATGAAATACCAACTTATCCTCACACGAAGCTCATTCGCCAATGGCTCCACCCAATGCACCCTAGGAAGGTTGTCATTATCAAAGGTGAAGTTGAAAAACTTCTCAAAGCTGAGTTCATTTATCATATCCCCCTTACATATTGGGTGTCAAATATTATCTCGGTGATGAAAAAACAAGGCATGATACGTGTTTGCATTGATTATCGTGATATCAATCGTGCCTGTCCTAAAGATAATTACCCCACTCCCTTCATTGATCATATCACTGATGAATGTGTCAAGAGCAAGATTATTTCCTTTATGGATGCTTTTTGAGTTACAACCAGATTAACATTACACTGGCTGATTAAGAAAAGACAACTTTTATTTGTCCATAGGGTACGTTCACGTACAAAAAGCTCCTTTTGGCGTCAAAAATGTTGGGGCTACATTTCAATGGGAAATGTCCTATGCATTTCACGATATTTGCAACATTGTCCAGCTTTACTTGGATGACCTTCCTGATCATTCTTGTAAGCACCAAGATCACCCTGACCATCTTTGGCAAATTTTCTTCGCTATAGACACTACAACATTCAGTTAAACGTGCATAAACGTGTTTTCTGCGTATAATCCAGACGACTCCTTGGCTTTATCGTTTCCAAGGAAGGTATTCACCTCGATTTTCTTAAAGTCAAGGCCATTGTAAATTTACCCCCTCCATCTTCATTGCACCAACTCGAGAGCCTGTAAGGAAAGGAAAATTTTTTCCATCGTTTTATACCCAATTATGTTGGGCTAGCTACAAGGTTTACCTGGCTGCTCAAATAGGGAAAACCCTTTGTATGGGATGAGATTGCCCAAAAACCTTTCGATGATCCCAAGGCTGTCCTCATAAATGCTCCTTTGTTACATCCCCTGCATTATTATCGAGAATACTTCCTTTACCTAGCTACAACCCCTAGCACCATTGCTATGGTCTTGGTCCAAAATGATGACGAAGGCAACAAACATGTTATCTACTACCTTAGTCGTAATCTCCTTGACATTGAAATGCATTATGCCCATGTTGAGAAATTGGTTTTGGTTGTCGTCCAGGCTGTTCAACGCTTTCGACACTACATCCTCTTATGCACAACCACAGTGATTTTTGAATGCAACCCCATGACCTACATCCTGACTCATCAGTTCTTGGGGGGAAACTATCCTAAATGGATTTTCATCCTGTAAGAATTTGATTTGGTATTTACTAAAGCCAAATCTAAGAAGTCACTCATTTTTGACTTGTTAATTTGTTCCCTTCCTTCTAAGTCTCTCCCTATTGGTGCAAAAGAACAACTCCCAGACAAGACTCTCTTCCTTATCAACACCCTTGATCCATGGTATGGTGATATCATAGTGTATCTCCAAACGTCCACATTCCAGTCTACGTTGACTAAGGATGATCGCTGAAGGATTTGGCATCACTCCCAACCCTACCGTATTATTGGCGATACTTTATACTCTGTCGTTGTGGATTCAGTTCTTCGTTGATGCCTTACGCTCAAGGAGGCTGAAAGAGTTCTCAGTGACTGCCACTTTTGGGCATGTGGTGGTCATATGTCTGGCTATGCTACCACTTAAAAAATCCTTCGCGTTGGTTATTTCTAGCCATCCATTTTCAAGGACTACATCCTTGCTGTTCGCAAGTGCCATGAATGCCAAATTTACCAATGCAAGATACATGACCCACTCGCTCACCTATACCCCATCATTACCATTGGTCCTTTTGACAAATGGGGCATTGATTATATGACATGTAACCCTCGTTCGGCTGGGGGGCATGGCTATATTATCATTGCTGTGGATTATTTCACCAAATGGGCCGAAGCGATGCCTACATACTTTGCATATGGTAAAACGATGGCTCAATTCCTTTTCAGTCATGTTATTTCCAGGTTCGAGATACCTCAAGCCATTGTCACAGACCATGGCTTCCATTTTAGATATTACATGATGGCTGAGCTGACATGCGCATTGGGTTTGTGCCACAATGGCTCAACCCTATATTACCCTCAGGCCAATGGCCAAGTTGAAGCTGTGAACTGGGTTTTGGTTACAATGCTCCAGCCTACTATTGGGATGCACAAGTAAACTTGGCATCTCATGCTATTTTCAACTCTGTGGGCTTACCGAACCTTGACCAAAAATGCAACTAGATTCACACCATTCCATCCAGTCTATGGTCTGGAAGCAACATTGCCGATTCAATGTGAGATTCCTTCACTCAAGCTAACTGTCGAACTTCTCCATGAAACATCACCTCGGGAAGAGCTACTTTTATATAATAGAACAACTGGATGAGACTCATCGTCTTGCTTCTTTGGTTATCGAAGCACAAAAGAAGTGGGTCAAGTCCCATTTCAATCAGTTGGTCTTTCCTCATGCGCTCTCTGAGGGTGAATTGATCTTATTGTATGACCAAGCTAATGATAAGCTAGGGGCAGGAAAGTTCGAACCCATGTGGCATGGGCCCTACATTGTGAAACATGTTTTGCAAAAAGGGGCCTATGAGCTTATTGATTATGTAAGAAATCCTCTAGTTAAGCATCGAAACAGGCTTTACCTCAAGAAGTACTATGCTTAGGTCATCTTGCATGGTTACTTGTGTACATTAGTGTATCATTCATTTTTGTGCAGTGTGGTTTGGTGTGTTAGTTTTCAAACAACTTTCCTGCTTATTATTTTTTCCTTTCTTTACAGATGTATCTAACTCCCCACATCAGTTTTGTTGATGGTGTTTGCCATAGTAATCAGAACCTATCATCCGCGACATGGGCTATCTATGACCCTAATGGTGAGTTGATTGATCTTCAAGGTATCTTCTTAAGTTGTAAAACTAACAACATTGTTGAATATAGTGCAGTCATCGAGCTATTGTCAGAAGCCATTGCTCTTGACATTCGAGAGTTGGTTGTCAACCTGGATTCACAACTTGTCGTCCTTCAACTCAATGGGAAATATTATATTCGAAACCCTCAAATATTGAGAAAGTATCTCCGTATTCATTTACTGGAAAGACATTTTGATTACATTACATATCATCATATTCCTAGACGCATGAGTACATTGATAGATGCATTAGCTAATTATGTGTTGGATAGACACTTACGAAACATGTGAAAAGATAAAACAAACTAGTTGTACCATAGTAAGAAAAAAAACACAACAGATATATATATATGGTGATAATTTTTGATACATCAAAAACCCAAAAAATAATATGTGTGTCCAAAAAAACATCGGTGGCTCGCAGGCCTAAAAAAAATGTAAATGTAGGACCTAGGAACTAATTAGCATGGTGATCTTGGTAGCATGACATGGCTCTTTCAACACGAGTTAACAACCGAAAAATCTGATTTGATACTCCCACCATGTGTCTCTGGTACTGGCGAGGAATGTCTCCTACTCAAGCATACTCTGGGATACCACGAGTCAACACCTCAAGGTTCCTTGCGATCGCCTCCCCGTTGTCACTCCCCTCCTGATAAGGAGTGAAAACATCAATCGGGCAGGCAACACGCCTGATTATTGGGGACATCCCAGCAGAATGCTCTGGTCCAACATCTACATTAACAAAGCGAAAGGTTATAAACACATATATAGGAAAAAAATTAAAAAATCACAAAATAAAAAAATTGATTTTTTACCTTCATCATCAAAATCCTCTCCATTTGGTAGAAGCATGCTTGGATCTCCCGCAATTTGCTCCGGAACAATTAGGGAAAAAGTGAGTAAAATATCTTTCACAACAAGGTAAAATAGTAAATGGTAAAAAATATTTACTTTTCCTTCCTTTTATTTAGTTTTTCATGAAATATTAGGTTTTTGTGAATATTTTGACCTATTTTGCCTCAAGAATTGGATAATGCACTTTACTCTTTTGTGCGACAACAGGTGATGGGTGTTTGATGATGATGCTGAGTCACACTTTAGCTCTTTTCTCAACTCATAAAACTCATATGAAAAGATTGCTGAGCATTTTTCCCTTTTGATTCGTAAAAGATAATAAAATGGGGGGTCCGCCTTCAAGCTCTTCTCTGACCCTTTAAAAGCGAAACAATAGCAAAGCCCTTGTCATTTCAAACTCGTTAACAAATGAGAAACATTGTGTGCCTAATATAAGCTTACCCTTTTTTCGGGTTGGGACGTACTATTTACGAAAAAGGTACTCCTTGAATGAAATGGTCAAGTGGTTCTCTCAAGTATCATTTTCCACATTTTCGGGCTTGAGAAACACAAATGTACGAAAATAGACCATGTGGAGTTCTTTTCCATGTCTTTTTCAAACTCTCTAAACATGAAAAAGATACCGAGTTACACCTTTGTCAGACTCGTTAAAATATTAAACGACATTGGATTCGTTGTCATGATGAACATGAGCTTCTCCTTCATAGGGCTTGTTAAACTTACTAGGTCAGATTCGTCCGAAGGATGAACTTACAGTGAAAGAATATGTTATCCCCTTCAAGCTTGCGATTAAATATAATTGGGGTACCTGCTAGGAATGGTGGGGAAAAATTTGGAAATCTAATCAGTTGTGTTGGCAGCTCACTCATGAAGATGACACTCTGTGCTTCATGTCGAGCTAGGATATCCTCCTTTGTATCGTTGACCTTCTTTGGTTGGGCTATTCATTTTTTCCTTCCATTTGATCTCTATCACGTCATCATGATCACCAATCTTATGGATCCAAAAGCTGCCAAACTTCCAATTGTGTTGCTAATATGTTCAAGAGTTGTCCTTCTATAGTTACACTTACCCCTGACTCTCTGTATCATGCAAAATCATTTGGCATCCCATTGTCTCATTTCAATGATGTGGGATATATTATGGCGCTCCTTTGACATGCTCACCTCCTATCAACTTCAACTCATTATCTAGGAAGTTGACCGAGAGACTCCATTCCAGTACCTTAGAGCTTGCATGCCCTAATGGCAAGTTCTTCACACTTGACAACAAGTTCACATCATTGGATTTGGATCAAGTGATTTCACAGGTGTTCAAATTCAACACATCTATTCAAATTCTATGGATTTTGCTAATAGTACCTTGAGGACCATTTTCATTATTGGTGGTTTCTTTCGCACTTGTTAACATTTTACATCATTGACTGGTAATCAAGCAACTTTCTAGCATGTTCGACATCAACACATCTATTCACATGTTAAGATTTGTACTTTGATCAGGTTGTGTTGGAGCGCAAGACCTTGGGCTTAGATCACAAAAGTCAAGGTTGCAAAGTGATGTGACATCGTTATGTTGATATACATGTCTCTTTCAGATGGATGGTTGCGACCATAACATAAATTATCATATGTGATCCTTCTCATTATTAGATGGATGCAACCATACCTTCGTTTCATTATGATCCTCTTTGACGAATGGCTGTGCCCATGCCTAGATCCATTCACATGATCATTCACTTGATGGCTACATCCATGCCATGATTCATGTATAATTTGATAGATTTCTCAGTTATGTATATGTATATGTACTTGCATGCAGGTTTTTCGACGACAAACTAAGGTTCCCCACATTGATTCCTAAAGCATTTCACCCCTCACTCTAGTTCGACCTTCATTCTTTAGGGGACATTTGTTACATAACATTTTGTCACTGCCCATGTACTCCACGTTCCTTGATCCTAGAGGACCTGCACAATGAATCCCACATGCTTTCCCTTCATGAAGAAACTCCTATTGTGTCCCTCTTTATGAGCAGAACAATTCCCTTCTACACCATTTTCCCAAAATCTTCTGTTTTTCCTAGTTCACAAGACCGGTGCTAATGGCCCTTCTCCTCCTTGCACTGATATGCAGGGATTAACACTATCCCTAGCACCGACCAGAGTGACTGAGCTTTGTTCCAGTCATGCTGGTTCTCTTATGGATTTTTTTTTTAAATAAAGAGCCGAAGCTTCCAGCTCTAGAAACTTCGTAACAAAAGTCTGGAAAATGGTTTGGCCGGATGGGTCGAGGATGTCATTTTGGGATCCTTTCCCCTATAGTAATGGAACTACTTCAAGAGATAAGATCTTCTCCCATGAGAAGAGGATCCATCTCCCATCCATTCGTGCTATATAAACCTCCCTTTTTCCGAAGCACAAGCTAGTGTTGAAGTGTTAATGTTGGTGTGCCAGTGCTAATTAAGTTTGAAGTAAATAACAAGCTATTCATAGTTGTAGCTCTCTAGTTGTCAAAGGGTGATGTGTGAATTTGGTTTAGTGTGAAGCCTAAAGGGAAGAGCCTTAAAACTATTATTGTTGAGGCCATCATGGAATGCTAGTAGAAGTGTGTGGCAACCTAGTTTTGTCGTAGGAGAACAACAATGTCAAGACAACAGTTGTAATCTCTTCTTGATTCAATATATATGCAACTATAGATTGATTTCCTACATGATGTGTCATCTTAAATGTTCATGTCTTAATGTTTCTTGACTTGTTAAGTAGGTTGAATTACAATTTTCCTACTATCATGGTTGTTGTTTGTTGTTGTTTACTTGTTTCAGGTGTTTGAAGAAGGAAACAAGAGATAGCTGGAGCGAGCAAGAAAGGACATCATCAAACGAGATAAACGTACTAAGAGGTAGGCCCTCTTAATTGGTTCTAACCTAAGGAAATCTTCCATAGAATGTATCAGTTGTGGGTAGTCCCATTATTGGGCTAGAGGAATTGTTTGTGTCCGCACTCATAATTTTACTTCACCGGAGGAATGGAAGGACATACGGTAAAGCCTAGAGGTGGTTTTCTCTCCTTTGGGCCTAGTAATCATGGGTTTGGGATATTTGGTAAATTCTGGAGAGTGGGTCTCGGTTTAGGGCCTAGTGATCCAGGTTTGGATTGTGGTAAAGCTTGAGAGACTAGGAGATAGGAAAATTCCTCACGGTGTAGGTAGGGAAATCCAGTGGCATCCATGCTTGTTTGGCCTAGTGATTGGGTGGAGATCATGGTAAAGCCTATTATGATGTGTTCATTATGTTGGCCTTGTGATCTGAGATGGATTATGGTAAATATTGGTTTCTATTAATGGTTGAGTTTTTTTGGTTTGAGTCCCACGTTCATGCTTGGAATATGGCACGGGGGTGAATGGATGAAGAAATATTTGGCTCATCCATTCTATGGTCAGGTGTAATGTTGTAGTCCCATATCTAGTCGATTCATTGCATTCATTAATATGAAATCCATTCTGTTGATTTTCATGTGTAAATGTACCGGTGTATATATGGATTTTGATGACTGATATGTCTATTGTAATTATGTTCCTATTATGTTAGTTATATGTTCATTTTAAGGTAGCAACTATGTTTGGCCCTCAACATGTTTTCACTTGTATTTGAATGGATATTGTATATGTGACCTAATAAGTGATAAGGAAGAAAATGACATGAGGAAACAATGGTTCATGGTGATTCTTAGATAAGTAAGAGATCCCCACACCTAACTCTATTGTTTACACCTGTAGGTTGCATGTTGATGATTTGTTTAATGAAATGCGAGTCATGGTTAGTAGGAGTCTAGTTAAGGCCTTGATGAACTATTTACTTTTGCATCATTGTTTCCATTTACTTTACTTGATTTTGAGCTTTCATTTCATTCTAGGCAGTGGGATGGGCTCTAGGCCTGAAAAATGGCTCAAATCCTAGAGTTGTTAGCACAAAACTGAACAGTTTGGACCACAGTCACTAGCAGGCAAGCCTATGAGAGAAAATTTAGGTATATAGTCACTCCCTTTCCCATATCATAAGAGCGATTGAGTCTTAAATTGTCTAGAGAGGCAGTGGGACCTAGGGACATGCTGTCTGAGTGGCTGACTTGTTTCTTGAGGGTTATGTTTGTTGGGTTGTGTTATATTCCTTCCATGCCTAGCCCACGTAGTTAGCAGGGGGTTAGAGGGGGAGAGGTCACAGGGGGTTTGAGGGGTACCTGTAACCCCACTTTATGGGTTCCAAGGCAGACCCACCTATGGTTTTGTGCATGGTTTTCGCACATGTTTTTGGACGCGATGGTTTTCAGTCCATGGTTTTAGATGCGATGGTTTTTTGGTCCATGGTATTGGATGCTTCAGGATGTATACATATGTATTGTAACATTGAAACGAACATAATGAAAATCAAGCTGGTAGTCTCGGTTTTGGGTTCCAAGGGAAAATCTCTGTGTATATGTGTTTTATGTGTTATGCCCTCACATTCTTTATTTTCTATTTTTTAGAATTTGTATGCAAGTAATTTCTGTACGGGGTTAAAACCTACATTTGGTATCAGAGAAGTTTTGGCTTCAAGGGGAAGCCTTTGTTACTTAGGGGTTTCGCTCGGGCCTATTGTAGACCTTGTTCATTGGGAAATCTGTGAGATCGATTCTGTTGGTGAAAGAATATGGCGAGCAATGGAAAGATAGAGATCGAGAAATTTAATGGTCAGAGTTTTGAGTTGTGGAAACTCAATATGGACGATCTTTTGGTGGATGAAGATCAGTGGATTGTGGTAGATCCGAGTACTAAACCAACAGGTGTGTCCGATTAAGAATGGAAGAAGTTGGATCAGAAGGTAAAGAGCACAATACGATTGTGTGTCTCAGATTCAGTATTGCCGAATGTATTAGGGGAAGCTACAACAAAGGCTTTGTGTGACAAGTTAGGAACTTTGTACCAATCTAAGTCTCTAGTGAATAAACTGTTCCTATGGAAAAAGTTGTATAACCTGAGGATGAAATATGGAAACTCGGTGAGAGAGCATCTGAATGAATTTAATACTATGGTAACTCAGTTAGCATCTGTTGATATTAAAATTTTAGATGAAGATAAGTGCATCAGTTTGTTGTGTTCTCTACCAAATTCGTGGGATAGTCTGGTTATTGTAATAGGTAGCAATGCAACTGCCTTGCGGTTTGATGAAATAGTCTCATCCTTGCTGACG